>VBSM01000605.1:8101106-8157585 GCA_008086735.1 Cheirogaleus medius | reverse complement strand
ATTCTGTCTTCTTTTGGAAAGTTTCTGTTCATATCCTTTGCCCACTTTTTGATAAGGTTGTTTGTTTTATCCTTGCTGATTTTCCTGAGTTCTAAATAGATTCTAGTTATCAGCCCTTTATTGGATGTGTAGCTTGTGAAAATTTTGTCCCACTCTGTGGGCTGTCTGTTTGCTCTCTTGACAGTTTTTTTAGTTGTGCAGAAGCTTTTTAATTTGATCAGGTCCCATTTATTTATTTTTTGTTGATGCTCTGATTGCCTTTGGGGTCTTCTTCATAAATTCTTTGTCTTGCCAATGTCTAGAAGAGTATTTCCAATGTTTTCCTCTAGAATTCTAATAGTTTCACAACTAAGGTTCAAGTCTTTTACCCAGCGTGAGTTGATTTTTATGAGAGGTGAAAGGTGTGGGTCCTGTTTCAGTCTTCTACATGTGGCTATCCAGTTTTCCCAGCACCATTTATTGAATAAGGATTCTTTTCACCAGTGTATGTTTTTGTCTGCTTTGTCAAAGATTAGATGGCTATACAAGGATGATTTTATATCTGGGTTCTCTGTTCTGTTCCACTGGTCAATGTCCCTGTTCTTGTGTCAGTCCCAAGCTGTTTTAATTACTATAGCCTTGTCATATAGTTTGAAGTCTAGTAAATTGATACTTCCCATTATGTTTTTATTGCCTAGGATTGCTTTTACTATATGGGGTCTTCTCTGGTTCCATACAAAGTGTAAAATTATTTATTCTATATCTGTGAAAAATGATGATGGTGTTTTAATAGAAATTGCAGTGACTCTGTAGATCACTTTGGGTAATATAGACATTTTAACAATGTTGATTCTCCTGACCCACAAGCATGGTATGGTCTTCCACCTGTTTACATCCTCTGCTATTTCCTTCTTCAGTGTTTCATAGCTCTCCCTGTAGAGGTCTTTTACCTCTTTAGGGAAGTATATTCCTAGGTACTTTATTTTCTTTGTTGCTGTTTTGAAGGGAATTGAGTCTTTGATTTGGTTCTCACTTTGACTGTTTTTGGCATATATGAATGCCTCTAATTTCTGTGTATTGATTTTGTATCCTGAGACTTTACTGAATTCTTTTTATCAATTCAAGGAGTCTCTTGGTTGAATCTTTGGGGTTTTCTAGGTATCATATCATATCATCAGCAAAGAGTAAGAGTTTGATCTCTTCTGCTCCCATTTGGATGCACTTAATTCCACTCTCTTGTCTGATTGCTATAGCAAGGACTTCCAGCACTATGTTGAATAGAAGTGGAGATAGTGGGCAACCTTGCCTTGTTCCAGTTCTAAGTGGGAATGCTTTCAATTTTTCCCCATTCAGTATGATGTTGGCTGTGGGCTTGTCATATATGGCGTGTATCATTTTCAGGTAAGCCCCGTCTATGCCTATTTTGTTGAGCATTCTTATCATAAAAGGGTGTTGAATTCTGTCAAATCCTTTTTCTGCATCTACAGAGGATCATATGGTCTTTGTTTTTTCTTCTTTTTATATAGTGAATTACATTTATAGATTTGCGTATGTTGAACCATCCCTGCATCCCTGGGATGAAGCCCACTTCGTTGTGATAAACTTTAGCTTCCTGATCTATTGTCAAAAATCTTGGTGTCAGGCTCAGGTTTCAACATGATATGTCACAAGCATGTGCCTCTCCTACAGCTTTATGTTCATATATGTTTATAGCCCTCTGCCTCTTTTTTGCCTCCCAATCAATTACTTACTATTAATATTAATATCTTAATGTTCTTATTAACAAAAAGTCCAATAGCTCTTCCTTGATATATCCCTTCAAACCCAAGAACTCTACTTAGTTCAGAAGTGTTCAGTACTACTTCCAAGCACGAGACAGAGAGAGAATTGGGAAGTCAGATCAGTGCACTGACATTGTTGCTTTCATTGCTTCCAATTGACATTGCGGTTGAACCCGCATTACAGTGTCCTGTGACTCCTAGGGTCATAATTAGACATGCTTTTGCTAGTTTAGAACTCACTATAAGGCAGAGTGAGCCTCACATTTGGAATTGTGGAAATGTGCAAAATTCAAGTATTACCTAGAATTTTCAAAATGCAATTAAGGCTTACAAGATTATCAGGTTTTAATGGCATTGGAGTTTGGGAATATCAGGCTGCATATTTTGTATTTACGATGGAAGCCATGAAGATTATGTTCCTCTGCTAAAGTTATTTAATTGAAATAACTCTAGAGTAGGCCATGAAGTATGTTTTTTGAAAGATGGTGTTTATTTGAATTAGGTATCGTGTTATTGGAGATGCACCATGTAGACAAATGTGTATATAAAAGTCTAATTCATCAGAGGGCTATCCTGAGAGCAAATGAATAACAAGAGTCAAGGGACATTAACCAACACTCCTCAGGGAACTAAACCAGCAACTGAAAATATAGATAAGGCATTTTTTAATATCCTTGACAAGCCTTCAATAGAGGAAAAAAATATCTTATTTTCAAGTTCAGTGTTCCCTTAGTTCACACACACATGCCCAGCCTGTGTTTTCTAAAATATGGCAGAGCAAATATGATGGGGTCCTCAAGTGGCCTTCAGCCTAACTTCATGCTCTGCAAAAGCCAGCCCTTCCCCAAAATACCAAGGCACTAAGTTATGCTAAAAGGAGATCATTCGCTTAGCCTTACCCTTTCCTCCTGGGGAATTCATTTTTGGAAACTGAATCCTTTCTTGTCAGTAGATTTTGCTTAGGGATACCCAAGTCCACACCAAAAAGTTTTCCTCTTCTAAAATTCCTTAGACAAATTAATTCTTTCTCCTCACCCAGCCCCACCTGAAAGCCCCACACTTTGCACAATAAGAAGGGGTGTCCCACTACATCAAACCAAAGGCTGGGTTTCCTCTCTTCACCAAGGCAAGGACTTGCCTAACCAAGAAGGACAGCTGTAGGCAAGATTTCTAAAAGAGAGATGCACATCTTACCTAGAGAATACAGAGCAGAAACTGATATTCATTAATTTTTTGCCACCTCACCTGCCTCCTTGTTACATACCAGTGGTTGATATGAATTATCTTGAAATAAAAGTGATTTTCTATGCTTTAATAAAATACATTATGCACTTGTTGCTCCCTTTCTTTTGAAATATTAGAATGCTCATTAAATAAACTACAGACTTATTAAGACTACTTATCAAATAAATCACAGATGATGCACTCTCGTAGATCATGTAGGTTTTCTCCCTAACTGGTTGCAAACTCCCTGAGGACAGAGACAATATGTATATGTTTTCTGATACTTCCATAGTGGGAAGGACATAGGATGGGTTCTATAAACATTTGTCACTGTATTGATTAATAAACACAACTAAGTGATGTTTCAAATTACTTTTCCTCGGGCAAACATTTGCATACAAGGCCTATTCTGTTTATTGGCTATTAGATTCTTCAATATTTGTTCTCCTCTTTTCAAAGATAGTTAAGAAAGAAAATTTTATCTCTATTTTTAGTTACATGGATGGTTTTCAGCTGGCTGTTTAGCAAATTTTCATTGACTCTGATATTCATGTCCCCTCCTAGTAGCCTTATGAAGAAGGAGGCCTTACACACACATGCTGGTGTGCAGGTGGGCCTCTCACATAACATGATCCTCAGTTGCAATAAACACGAAATGTGCAAAAGCACACTTCACAGGCTACCCCACAGCCCACACTTGCTGAAATACCTCAGTCCAGTCAAAGAACCTAAACTGCAGAGCCTCCAGGGCTGCAGTATGCAAATCGGGACCCAGGGTAGTAAAATTCAGTTTTTCAAGCTCCTGCTGTAGTTTTTACTCCTTGTAATCCTTACTTTTTGGTGCCATCTCCATTTTCAACAATATCTCTTTCTGAGCCATTGCAAATGAGAAAATGAGCTTATAGCTCCAAAAAATTGTATCAGAAATATATTTCAAATTTTCCTTGCATGTGGTAGCTTGCTATTACATCACATTTTCTAGGTAAAAGCTTCATTCATTTTTCACATGCATGTCTAACTGACTCAACACTAAGCTATCCACAGCTGCTGTCTCTGTCTTGACGTGGAAATGCTGATATGGGCATCAGTTGCTTTTGTGTGAAATTACATGAAGGTAAGCTGTAGGGGAGGGATGTTATCCTGTTTTCTTATTTTCACTCAAAAGCCACATTTTCACTTACTTACCAGAACAGCTAGTGAATATGCTGTTTACACTTTGCAGTGGACCAACTCTGGCAGCCCCAACCCCCACAGGATTCCTGCAGATAACATCAAACGAGACAAGTAGAGCAAAAAACTAGGGTGAAATTGAATGTATCTTGGGGAGAAAAAGCCCTAAGCAATATCAGAGGTTTTATGAAAATTTTAAATAATGTAAACATTGCTGGTCTCAGGAAGTTTAATGATATGTGAACAAACTTTATATAGAAAAATTCAGGCTAAGGTTAGCCAGTAAAAAACTCTGTTTTGGTATCCCAAATAGACAGTTAATTTATTTATTTTTTTTTAAATCAAAGGTGGGAAGGCAAAGGGAAGTGTATGATAATGTGAAGACAGAGTTAGTCCCAGTCAATAGCAAATAGGGAGGAGGGATGCAGGGAGTGGGAATACCACAGTGGGCGGCCAATGCTGGGGATGGCTGAGCCCAGGCGCGTGTCCTGGATCAGGTCAGGGACACAGCATCCATATTCAAGGTGACACTCACGGAGAAGGCAGATGTACCAGGGCAACTGCCTCCCAGACAACGTCATTTCGGGAATCCCAACGTTCTCCTCCAGTGAAATAGCTTTGACACCCTCAATCTCATACCTTCATATACCATTGACCAGTGCCTAAAATTC
The DNA here is from genome assembly GCA_008086735.1 of Cheirogaleus medius. Classification (NCBI taxonomy): domain Eukaryota; kingdom Metazoa; phylum Chordata; class Mammalia; order Primates; family Cheirogaleidae; genus Cheirogaleus; species Cheirogaleus medius. The sequence continues at coordinate 8,152,760 of VBSM01000605.1, read as the reverse complement.
CCCTAATATAATTCAGCCTGAAATTACTCAATAGTAACAACATCCAAAATGCCTCAAGAGTAACATTATATAAAATGTATATCAAATAAAATGTAAGTATATCAGATGGAAGGCTTTTGTATGATGCAGAAACCTGGGTACCTGAAAGTAAGCAAAAGATGAGAGGAAGGATAAAGGGATCTCATATACAGGCAGTCAGAATTTATGAGAGTTTATTTCTGAAAATTTATTCAGCTGGGTCTGCCAACAAACATGAGCAACAGTTTCACTTTCTTCATTAAGGGCCCACTTAGTGGGCATGTATTATGCTCCAGGTCTCCTGCTAAAGTGAAAGGTATATGCAAAATATGGGCAGCATATTGTCATGCAACCTAGCGACAGAGACACAGCCACAAACACCCCAAAACTGTTAAGTGCTACCGTGGCCTGTGGATAAAGCACTCTGAGTGCGCACAAGAAGATGTGGCTTCTGCAGGAAGGAGGCAATACTTTTGCCTCCATTATTTCTTTCTCCTCAAACTCCTGCAACCTGGTTCCCACCACCCCCACTTCACAGTCTAATGTAAAGTCACCAAATAACACACAAGTTGATGAAATAGACTCTTCAACCCTCATCTTTCTGATTCTTCAAGATCCAGGTAAAATGCTATTAACACTTTTTGTGACAAGGCTACTTCAGTTTCCCCATAGGGTGAGGAGCTTTCCTCAGTTCCACCTTAGAAGGCCAAGTGCAGTACCCTGGACCAAGCCTGGGGCTCTCTGAGTACTGGGTGTGCTTCCAGGAGGAATCTCAGGCTCAGAGTGGATGCTCAGCTGGGCATGAGGACTGTAATATATCAGCAGCAAAGACGCCCCTGTCTGTCTTCAGTAAATATTGGCCATTGTGGTTCTCCATGAACACTTCCAAAGTTCCTGCCATTACCACCCTTTTCTGCTATCGTTTTTCTCCTACTCACCTCTTATCTGTTTATGAAGCAAAAGGACAGAGTTGGAAATAATGAGTGTCTTAGGGAACAATTTTCACAGAGACCAGACTACTTAATCATTCCAAATCCCATAATTTAAGCCTCTATAGATGGTTTATGGGCTGAAGTTTATAGCTGGTATTAGTTCATCAAACTCAGGAGTGGCAGCATTGTTCATAGACACAGTCCATCCTTATGTGGAAAAATAGCATGTAATGATTGTGAATAAGACTGTCTAGACATCCTGAGGCTCGTTCATTGTCATTGCTGAAAGAAATTATCTAGTTCTTCTCCCACATCAGCCCTTCTTCCCCACCCAGCACATCACTTCATTCCATGAATTCTTGAGCTAATCATTTTTCAAAAAGAAAGCAGCACCAAACACAGACCAACATGGGATAGGAAGGGATTATGATAGCATACCTTAAGTGATTTTTCAATCCAGATACATATGATTCCAAAAAGCAATAACTGTAGTCATGTCCTGTACTTCCCAATCCTACCAACATGCTCAGGGCGTAGAAAGTGTTTGTTCAATGTTTGTTGAATGGACAAACAGCAGTAAGACTACTGATAGTATCATGGAGAAAGAAAGAGGAAGATATGACTGGGTGTTTCCTCATGTCCATACCCTGAGAAAATAAATAAGTAAATAATAAAATAGTGACAAAGCTGTGATGAATGGTACAGAATATTACTGAGAAACAACTGTAAGGAGTAAATGGTAGAATGAAATAAGTTCTGAACTAACTGTCAACTCAGCTGCCCCAACTCTTGCTAACGCAGTGGATTTCATTAATATGTCTGGCCTCAGCTTCCCCATCTGTTTTAAGGGTACTGCAATTATTGTATTTCTGCGGTCTCGAAAGTCCTTTGAATCCTGAAATGCTATGATATGGCTTTTAAAGATTTTTAAAGCAAAACATTTTCTTCAATAAACTTTTATGAGAAAAAAATCATTTTAAAAAATGAAAATAGTCAACTCTAGGTCATATTCAAAAGATCATCATGACCTGGAGAAATTTGGGGGAGTGATAGAGCTGTTCTATATCTTGATTGTAATTGTGGTTACCCAACACTATGCATTTGTGAAAACTCATACATACATTAAAAAAGTAAATTTTCATATACATATAGATGATATTTTCTTAATTTAACAAAATGAAAAAATTAAAATCATACTACTTGTTGCTATCTAAACATAGCTCATACATACTTTCTTGCAGTGGTGCCTTTGCTAATGCTGTTTATTTTAGTTAAATTTTTTTACTTTTTAATCTTTGTTATAAAACTTCTACCTTAACACTCAACTGAATTCTTACCTCTTCCTCAAAAATTTCCTGATTCCTAAAACTGGTAATGATTTCTGCTTTTTTTTTCTTTCCTGATACTTTGATCTGCCCTGGTGATGACAGTGTAACTTGGTACAGTCACTTTCAAAATTGTCTGGCAGTGTCTATATAGATGAATGTTTACATATCCAATGACTCAACAAGTCTACTGCTGGAAATATGCAGAACTGAAATGAGAATATACATTCATTGAAAAGTATATATGAGTATTTTCATAATGGTGTTATATATAGTAGCCAAAAATTGGAAATCACTGAAATGATCAATAAGATAGAATATATAAAATAAAAAATAAGAAAAAAATGAAAATAAATAAAAGGCAATATTGTTGAGGATCCAGAGGAGACACCCATTAAAAAATAAAAAGGAACCCTCTCTTTCACATACAAAAAAGTGGAGAGATAAGCTAAGAAAAAATTAAATTAAATACAGAGGCAAAAATAGTGTGGGAGGGTCTATCTCTAAGAGACAAATGAGCTTTCTAACACGTAAGCCCCAGATCAGGCAGACACTGTCACCCGGAACAGGCAGCGCTGAGCTGGGACAAATCTCAAGTCATGGAGAAGTGCTGCATGGCCTGAACAGGTGCTCTGTGTTTACTTTGAAATTCTGGTGTGATCTCTGTTCAGAAAAATCTAGAACTTTGAGAAGCTGTGAATTCTAAGTTGCCTGAAAAGATCACAACCATCATCCACCAGTGCAGGTGAACCAATGACAAAATCACCAATTCTTTCTTCCAAAGATTTCTCCTCTGTGAATGTAGTGGGAAGAAATGCTTCAAAATGGTTCATAATGTGTGGGAAAGTATCACCATTATTCTTAAAAAATGCTCTACATTTTTGGAATCAAGAAAGGAAATTTTATTTTGTTTTAATAATAATATAGCCATAACCACAGAATCCAAAAATAAGTTTCTGTGCTTATTTTCCTTGCTGTAGATTTTTTGCAAAATTGAATTCTGCATATGGTGATTTTTATGATCCCTGAACATTTTCCTTGAAATATATTATAATTAATAATTTAGAAAAAGAATGATTTTGACACACATATATGTCAAGAAAAAATATTTGTTTTTGTAGGAATCAAACAGTTGTAATTTTCTATTAAATTTTAAGTTAGCAGCATCAGATGGTTTCAATCTCGTGTCCAAGAAAACCTAGATAACTTTAGGAAGTAAAATCATTCTTCTTGTTCATGGAAGGAATGATTAGTATCATCTCTATTATATACTGAGGCAGACTTTACCAATCAACCCAGATACTTGGTCTGAATGACATACTCTCAACATGGCATGTCAGATGATCTTGAATTTCTTGCAGTAATATACTTGAGGCAGAGTGAAGAAATGCATTTTAAAAAGCATATTGTGATAAATCAGGAATCTTTTCAAAACTGGCTGCCCAATTGTAAACTTGAATAATACGGATGAGGGGCTTTTGAATTCCTCCACTGAATAAAGAATTTTACGCCAACAGGATATGATTAACCATTTACTAATTTTATAACCATCAAATGACTTCGTTGAGGCTGAGAACAAGAATGTTGATAGAAAAAAAAAGCATAGTGAATGAAAATGACAGGAACTTTACTGATAAAAATAATGACCTGGGAATATGCAGAAACCATTCTGAGTCATTATTTACTTACTTGATATCTACTTTGGGAGTTAATTTTTTCAAAAGTCTAAGCTTATGACTTATAGTTAAACAATAATAAATAGGAGCATTCTTCCTTGTGATTAATGTAACAAAACAAGAATGTAAATGAAACTTAATGACAGGATCTGTGTAGACCAGTTGCTACAATTGGTCACAATTAATGCCATCCCAACTTTACATCAATCGTAGCCTTAAAAAAGACCAGAATTGTGTTGAGAAATAGACTGTAACCTCTTAAAATGGTAATAAAGAGAGAAATATGGGTAAAGCAACATCAACGAAGCAAAGCTGGTAGTAGACAGAGAAAAGAAATTCCTAATTTGAAAATGAATGTGAATGAAAAATCAACACGAGGATTTCCTTCACTTACCCATTTACTCCTTCATTCGTTCACTGAGGTGGTACATAAGCTTAAAGCATCATAAGTTAATTAGGTGAACAGGAGTCAGCATTAGCCAAAGTTGCTGCGTAGGAGCACAATTTAACCACAGCTCTGTTTTAGGATAATGTGAGTAACATCAGTGTTCCAGGCAATAGTAGAGAGGATAGATTCAATTATAATAGTGGTTCAAGTGAAAAGCAATAAAACAGACAGAAAATTCATATCAGTGTGAGGTAAAAGCTATAAGCCACAGCAGCAAATCAGCCCAGCTGGCTGGGCAAGGCTTAACTTGCATACCTCTCTCTCAGAAAGAGAGAAGGAGATAATTGTTAACATTTATGAAAAAGTCAGCTAATGTTGGGTTTGAATTTGGGGGGAGGGAGTAGAAAAGGTACATGAGTTTAGTATTGGATTTAGACGACCTTAGATTAAAGTAATCTCTGGATAGAGTGTGAAGCAGAAATTCAGAGGTGTGAAATGTGAGTTTACCAGTTACCCACTGTAGATATCCTCTTGGCTTGCGTAACAGACCATGGCATCCTCCTGACTCTTTTTATGCTGATCTGACTGTTATTTCTGAGAGCTATATATTGTTCTTCTCTGTATCTCTGTCTCCCCAGAAGTCTGACACATGAATGAATGAATGAATGAATGAATATGCGAATGAATGACTCAGTATCAATTACTTCACATCCAGAGGTATAAATGTTGTAGTAGGACCGTGGGCAGTATGTGAATCTAGCGGAACCTCGGAGACTGGGGACAGCATCTCAGGAAACAACCACCTTTTGAGAAAGGGGGGAGTGTGGGAAAGTAGCGAGAAGAAAACAAAGGTGAAGGTTCAGAGAGAGTCTCAAACCCCTAGAGAGTTAAAAGATGGTGAGATCTCGGGAAAGGATCAGGAACTCTCAAAAGTAGTTTCAGGAGAGTGTTGGGAACAGAAATTATCCTGCAAGAGTTAAAACAGTGAGGGCTGAGAGCTCTCGAAGCAGTGAGTGGAGTGAAAGGACCACAGAGGAGGCCTGGAGGGGTGTGTGGGGCAGGACTGAGGAGGAAGCAAAGTTCTCAGCAAGGGAGGACAAAGTATCCGGAGGGCTAAGCTGAGCTGGGCTGGGCTGTGTGACTTTCCAGACAGTGTCCCAGACTGTCTCTGTGCTGTGCCCAGCCCGCTCTGCAAATCCACCCTCCCTGCTTGCACCTTGCCTGCGGATAGCTCGCCTAATCGGCTGGCACATCACGCCCAAAGTGTTTCTGGGCTGAGGGAAAGAGTCTGTGCAGAGATTTCCAGGAGAAATACATAAGGGCAGATCCTTCCTTTAAAATTGGAGAAATAGAAAAAACAATGCAAATATATGTAATAAATTTTAAAATGTAATATTTTTCAAAGTTGTAAAATGATCTCCATTTGTTTTCTATAAGAAGAATCGAAATCACAAAAGTAAAACCTCTATGGGTGTGTGTGTGTGTTCACACACACACACCGCACACATAAAAGTAACATATTCAAATATAAGCCAGAGCCTTTTTCACATAGGGTCATTTTCTAAAAGAGTCCATCAAACAAAAGTAATTTTAAAAATTGCGTCATTACTCAGGTCTCTTGAAAAACATTAAAAGATCCAGTTCACAGGCTGCTGAAGCACTTCAAAACTGTTTTCCTCTCTTCTCCAGCCCTCAGACAGCCTTACTCACCGGCGCCTCTGCCCACCTCCTCCCTCCTGCCACTCACCTCCCCTCACCCTGGCTCCCCAGTCCTGGCTCTGTGCATTCTCACCGATCTGCTTCAAGAAAGCCAGGGACCATTCTGGAAAACAATTTCCCTTGTCATACAAAGGAAGAGATGAGTCCAAAGTGATATTATTTTTCCCTTTTGCTGCATGTGAAAAAGTACATAACATCATAATACTTTTAGTGTTTTCACTCACATACCGGTTACTGTCCTACTTGAGAAATAATGGCAAATTTAGGAGGACACTGGAGCTACCCACATGTCCTTCACCTACAGGCTTAAATGGCCCTAGAAACAAAATAACATTTAATCTCTCATTTGTACACATTCCTTAGCTACTGCCCACTTTTGCAAAAAAAAATAAATGTTTAAGGGGAAAAAGAAATTAAATATGGTGAAGAGAAAAGGAGCAAATGATGTATATGAATAAAAAATAATTAGACACCTCCATTTCTTTGGCTAAGGTGTGTAAGTGTATGCCTGTGTGTGAATGTGCGCACGTATGTGTGTGCGAGTGTATGTATGTGCATCTGGGGGGCTAGGGAGTGAATGCCCATTTCTCTGTCTTTTCACTTGAACTGGAATGGAAACAAATTCTGCTGTATTTTAATAAATTAGCTCTAAATGACCATGTGTCCTTTTACTCCCTGAAAGTTCAGTCTTAATAAAAAACAGAAATTTTACATGGATAAATCCATTATGCAATTTTAATTAACCTCATGAAGATATAAAATGACCCAACCAAAAGACATATTTTTAGTAACAACCAAATTAATATTTTAAACTAAACTGAAGAATTTAGCACATTTCAAATCATAAAACTATAATGTCTCTACCTCCAGATGGTAGTGAATTACCCATATTTAACAAAAGTGAGTACTCCTCCTTCAAATAAGATGGGCTTACACCTTACATGGAACCATTTAGATGCATGATGGTAAAGCAGACAGGACATATTTTGCACAATAAAGTTCCATCTCCCATAATAAAATAGTGGTTTTCAATGTTATTTATGTAAGCTCAAGCTCTCAAGACATTACATATAAGAAAAGACTATACAGTAATAAAATGGTGCATTCCCATGAGCAGGTCCAGTTTTGCAGAAGTGAAGTGCCCACTCTAGACAAGTCTTACCTGGGCGATATGAAAGAAGAGTTCCCAGTAGCAAGCACATAAAGGTCTAAGAACATGAAGGTAATTTCTTTGTCTGCCTCTAATGAGGTTGAGTGAAATGATACTCAGATAATTGCGATTCAAAGTAAATATAAAGATGAAAGGGGATCTGCTGACCTAAAATGTGAAGGAAATGGCTCATGAGCAAATAAAGAAGAAAGCAAAGTTCATCTTTGAGGGCCCTTTACTTGTGATCTCCTTGTTGTTGGTGACTTCCCTCCTTCCTCAACAAACTTCTTCCATCCAGTGCTGGTGTCATTGTTTTTATCCTACACAGGACATTTCTACCTGTGACTACCTGGGGAAAGATGGTTTCCTCAATACACTCTATATTCCAAATACTTCCCCACAGTTTTTGTCCATCTAAATTTTTATTTCCCCTGGGCTTCCTTCCTGGCCATTAAAAATTCCCTTCTGAAAATAGCTTGGAGAGCACTGCTGTGCATGATGCTGGTCCAACAGGGAAACATGTGTGATGGGCTAAATCATGGTGGTTATGTGTTCAATAGAAGATGTAGGCAATTATGTGTGTGTGTATATATGGTATATATACCATATATATATATATATATATATAATAAGAAGAGGGTGATTTTGAATGCTGCTTGGACTATAAAAAGCCCTTGGAGACTTTCACAAGACTCTCAAATCCCTTTGAGCAATAGAATAGAACTGAGAGTCCCACTGACACGCAGCGACTGGCATATGACTCAACAACTGAAGTGACAACAGGCTCCCCCCTCTTCCAGAGTGGACGGTGGTCTTGGGCATCTCTGGACCCTTGGACACAAATATCACACCTTCTTAGGTCTGTTGTGCCTCTGGCACCCACCGCCCTCATCCAGGTTCTTCACCCTCACAGCTTCTTGTCTACAATTTTGCTTGTATCAATCTCAGTGAAAGAATCTAATTGGCTAGTTTAGGTCACATAATGTATCCACAACTCCACAAAATCCTGTAATTGGTCCAGCCAGAGGTCCATTCTTGTAATCAACATTCTTTATGAAGAGAAATGGAGAGAGAATCAAAAACAGCACCTGACTACTTTGATAGCTAAACCCTTCTATCATAGCCTGCTATTGAAGTGATTAAATAGATACACTGCTGGTTCCTTCTGGGTTTGGATTTTCCTCTTGCCCTTAAGAACGAAAGCAAAGAAGGCAGGAGAGCAGCTTCATATACAGGGAATGAGAAATGGGCTTGGAGTGAGGAGGCAGGTTCTTGTGGATGCCTTTATCATATCACTCTACTACTGCTATTGATTGCTGTCTTAGTCAGTGTTGTGCTGCACACACTTGGCAATTCATTAAAAGAAAGAAAGAAATGTATTGCTCACAGTTCTGGAGGCTGGGAAGTCTGATATCAAGGTATCAGTATCTTACAAGGGCCTCTCGCTATGTCATCCAGGAATGAAAGGCAAGAGGGTGAGAGAAGACTAGAAAGAGAGAGAGATGGAAATCACAATCTCATGCCCTTTCCTAGTTGGTATTAGCCCATTCATGGACAGCAGCAGTGGGAACACGGGGCATGGGGTCAGAGGCTCTGAGAATGGGCAGCTCTGCCCTTACTGGAGCAAGTTTCCAGGCCTCTCTAAACATCCTCATGTTCAACCACAAAAATCAAAATGGTGCCTTTTCTCTCACAGGTGAACTATATGGAAGAAACAAGAGAAAACTATGTAAATAGACTATAAATTACAGAGAGCCACACAAATATAGTAGGTTAAATAATGCATCTATCACTCAGGGCAGTTGTTCCGTAAAGTTTATACAGACAGAAGCAGCACTGGGCCAGTCTGACCAGCCTCAGTGTGTACTTAAATATAACTTCTGGAGATGCACTTGTTCTTCACACCTGGAACACAGGTGTCTCTGGACACTGGCCCCTTTTGCCATTGTATCAGCACTGGACATTGTTTTCCATTCCACTTTTTCTACTGACCCCTGCAGCCCTGGTCACCTCCCTGGAGGTGTGGAAGCATACCAGTTCATCTTAAACCATTCAGACTACTACAAAAGAATAACATAAACTGATGACTCAAAAACAACAAATTTATTTCTCATGGTTCTGGAGGCTGGGAAGTCCAAGATCAAGGTGCCGGCAGATTTGGTGTCTGGGGAGGGCTTGCTTCCTGGCTCACAGATGGCAGTCATTTTGTGTAACCTCACATGGCAGAAAGAGCGGAGCAGGCTCCCTGTCACTTCTTTATGGGCTCACTAATCCCACTCATAAGGGTTCCACCTTCAAGGCCTAATCAACTACCAACTACACCTCCAAATACTATCACACTGAGGGTTAGCATTTTAATACATGAATTTCGAGGGGACATAAACATTCAGTCAATAGCACATGCCTACCGTCTAGACTCCTGTTTCTTCAGAATTATCCTGTTAGCAGATGCTGCAAATGTTCTCTCACTGTTACAAGAATGCCTCCTACACAAGCTCTGCACGCTATTTCCTGCCTAGGTGCTATTTTGAATAGATGGATAAAGAGTTTGAAGAGGAGTACACAAGTCAGAGATAGAAAATAAAAATAACTGTTCATTCTTTGTTTCCTATGGGTTCGGCATGCTACTAAATATTTTACATGTGTTATTGCATCTTATACTAACTGTAAAATTATTAGATAAATAATATTACACATGAGAAAACAAAGACAAAGAAAATTTAAATAACTCATCAAAGGTCACCCAGCCATTGAGAAACAGAACCAGAAGACAACCAGATGGGCCTGTGTCTGCACTCAGTGCTCCTAACCTGCTCCTAACCAGTGTTTAGACACATGCCCAGAGCTGGTGCATGAGCCATTCCTGGGAGTGCTTGAGGGTACAGATATTCCAGCCTTTGCCTAGACCCACTGAATCTTAGCTGAATCTTAACATCCCCATGGGACTCACCTATGAGCTCAGATTCAAGCAAAATAGGAAGTGAATAAAAGAAAGGAGACATAAGTAAGCGAAATTCTAGTAAATGTCTTGGAGGACTTTGGAAAACAAAATTCAAACTCTGGTACAACTGGTTGCAGTCAAATATATTGTATTCAGCTGCTAAACTGTTGCTTCAATAACTAAATGACTCCTTAGAAACTTTTAATGTAACTATCAGAATACTCACTTCTTGTAGGAAGGTATTGATCTGTGCAGAATTAAAAAAAAAATTCGAAAGACTTGATAAAAATAAAAGTTTTAACAGAGAAGTAAATGTCCTGACAACACCCACGGGTCTTGCATTAGTTAACAGTTTTCACTCACCCTGTCTTTTCTTAGGAGTATGTTGCCGAGGAAGAATAAAACACAGAGACTGATGACTCTGGCGAATAGCTCTTCTTGTATATTGATCACCACAAGGACTGCATTTTTGGACAGGTATCTGGTAGACATTCAGACTGCCAAAAATGAAACTATGCATTATACATTGAGCAAACAAATGCTATAAAATTAAAAAGGCAATAAATTTAGAATCGGTACAACTAAAGTCCTTCTTTGTATAGCACAAGTTGTATATTATTCAGAGCAGGGGTAGCTAGATGAATGCTGAGGTAGGAATAAAACATGAGCGACCTTTCCTCACAGTGACTCATAACCATATACAAGTAAACAGAAAACGCTCCTGACAACTCTATGAATAAAAGTCAATGGAATCCCTATTGGGGATAGGAAAACATGGAGCCAAATCAGGTAAAATGGTTTTGCAAAATTTAATCCACTCTACAACCGGAAATTTGCGGTCCTTATCAGAAGGAAGTAGATACATTAACTGTGATTGAAAGGGACAGACTAGCTATACTGTCTCCCTTGGTCCCACTCCTCTTAAGCGAGGTGTATGTAGTAGGGATACAGGCGGTGAGGGAGGAGGATGCCTGGACAGCTGGGGACCGGCTGAAATCAAAGGGCAACCTGAGAAGACCAGCTGGGGTAGTCAGGAGACCTGGTCAATTTTGAGCAGTGCTGTTTTTTTTCTAACCTGGAAAAGAGAAGAAAACAGCTGTGCTTTGAGTCTGGGTCCCTATTTAAACCCCAGGACTGGCCATAGCTCATTTTTGTTCCCTAATGAAATCGAGAGTGGACACTTTTATATTGAGAGTTCTCTATAATCTCCTGTCCAACAAATAAAAGTCTACCACAACTACTGGCCCTGTAGAGAAGCCCAGTGCACCATTTATAAAAACGCAGGGATACTGTGCAGATTGATCCAGTCAGTAAGAGGCAGCTTTAAAATCTCTCCGGAATTTAAGCTGCAGCTTTATTTAGAATAGTCCTAAGACCCAAAAAGGAGAATGTTAATTCCTTCTCTGTGATGATCTCAAATTTTCACGTTAGTCATCTGGCCTTGGCTTTGCAGACAAAACAATATTTCTCTAAAAGGTTTAATTATGTTAAATATACGCTCCACAAATACTCCTTTTTTCAATTTATTGATTATTGGTTGTGGGTGAGGGATAGTCGTTTGATTGCTAGGAGCCCCCATGTATTGGGGCAGGATGTGCCGTCTTGTTACTCCTGGGGCAGGTAGGCTCGGTGTTTGTGTTAGTTTTCTGTTGATGCCATAATCAATTACCACAATGTAGGGCCTTAAACCGACACAAATTTGTTATCTCAGAGATCTGTAGATGAAATGTCTGGATTGGCTTGACTGGTTTCTCTGCTCCAGACCTCACAAGTCCAAAGTCAAGGAGTTGGCCTGCTGGTCTCCTACATGAAGGCTCTGGGCAAAAATTCACTTCCCATCTCATCCGGATGGTGGCTGAATCTAGTTCTGTGCAGTCTAGGACTGAGTTCCCTGTTTCCTTGCTAGCTGTCAACCAGGGTCTGCTCTTAGCTTCTAGATGCCAGGCCTTTCCTGGTCCTTACATGTGGCTCCTACATCTCAGCCAGAAGCAGCAACTCGGGTCCTCACACTTGCAATTGCTCACACTTGCCATCCGCATCACTTCCTTTGGGCTGCATCGCTCCACTTCCAGCTGGAGAAAATTCCCTTCTTTAAAGGGCTCATGTGATTAGATTGAATCCACCTGAAAAATCAGGGAGCTCTACCTATTTAAGGTCCATAATCTTGATTCTATCTGCAAAGTCTCTTTTGCTACATAATGTAACATTCACAGGTTTCAGGGATGAGGGCATAGACTTTTTTTTTCTTTTTGAGGAGGGGACATTATTCTGCCTATCACTGTCTCAGAATAAGGCCAGGTGATGAATCTCTGTGCGCAGCCAGTGTACCATGAAAGAGATTCACTTCTGGAATGTCTTAAAAGAAAGGATGATCTTGCAACAAAGACTCTTTTTTTTATCAGTGTCTATCATATTTTTAGAACTATAAATATTTTATCTTTAAAATAATATAATAATGCCTTACCTTTGTGTTTAATACTATACATCTGTATATATTATTGTGTGTGGAGGGATGTCTGTGTGCTGTTTTCTTCTCTTAAAGAAAAAAACCCCAATATACTATGATTCCAATTTTTCAGATAAAAAACCTGGGATTTAGAGAGAGTAACTAACTGCCCTAAGTTTATGTGTTAGTGATGGCCCCTGAACTTAGGCATTTTTAACCCTAGTACAGAGTTTACTATTGTCAAATCATCTTGCATAAAAATGTTATTCATAGAAACCATAATCTAATGCTATTATAAATAGTGGAGTTAAAAAAATAAGATACATCCCTATATAGGCTCTCCATAATTTATCAACTTCCAAAAATTATAAGTCCCTCCAAAATTTAGTTAAAATACAAATAAATAAAAATTCCTTAGCTGTTTTGCAAATTGAAAAGTTCAGCCAGTTAACAAAAAGAAGGAAGAAGAGAATTATATGCATTTTCTGAACTTTATTGAAACCATTCTTCTAAATCCATCAGGTAAAACTTGATTTAGTACCAACAACTAAACATTTGTTCCTGTTTTCTTTTTTGTTTTCTTTTTTTTTTGTAAATCCTGGCTTAATTGGCTGAGGAGGGATGTGAAATCTAGGCCATGAGTATTTCTTCGAATATTGATAAACAAAGAAAACCACCCTGACTACTACAGAGGCCCTGAGGAAAGGATGTGTAGTCTCTTAAACAATCTGACCAAATGTATACAAAACAAGTACTTGTACAAAGAATTTATTTTAAATGGGCTTTTTAAAATAATAACAGATCTTTATGATCATTTCTTTAACTCTGTCCTAATGAGAAAGGGTAGATTAGACACACTTATTTTTAGAGAGCATAAAACCTTCTTGCTTAAGTACCCAGTGAGTGGCTGATACTGGATTAGAAATTTGTAATTAGTTCTGTGCAAAATGTTTCACATTAAATGTATTGAAAGTCAAAAACCACAGTGGTGGAAAAAAATACATAATAACACAACAGTTAATAGAATGTAATTTTCAAACTGTTTTCAGGTTAAATAGAACTCCTCCCTGACTGTATTTAATTCCTATAATGTCATAAAATGGTAAGAACCAGATTAATATTAGCTCTACTTAACTGAGAGTTCAATTAATTTTTAAGTAATACTGGCAGGGTTTGGAATAAAGAGAAAAAAATAAAAGCTATCTTAGAGTGGGCATGTCACTAGTGTTCTTTAGCTACATCATGGTTTTGGGTTGGCATCTCTGCTGTCCCCTTGGCCTTGCCCTGTGGCTGCAGAATGGTTGCAGGACCTTCAGGCTTCATGTCCTCAAGCCATTGCATTCAAAAGCTGTAACGTACTAAAATACAGCTTAAATCAGAGAACAAAATATCTGCCAGAAGTTTCCTCATGTTTTTTCCAAACACATTACACAGCAGAAAACGATCACATGCCCAACACTGAGCAAGCAGCTCAGCCCTAGCTTCCCGGAGTTAAAGGGGTCTCTTCCAGGCACCTCATAAAAATTAGGTTCTGTAGACAAAGAAGGAGGAGGTGGCTTGGGGTGAGCAATAAAGAATGTTCGTCACCTGTATTTGAGGGCGAGATATGAAATCCTTATTTGACTTGCTAAGTAAGTGGGATTTTATCATGTAGTGAATGTGTAACCATTAAAAGAGTTGGTAGGAAATCACCAAAGAAGATTTGCAATTCAGAAAGAAGAGAATTCTGTTGGTAATGTAGAACCTGGGGGGGGGGGCAGGAAAAAATAAATAAATAAAGAGAGAACAACCAGGAGGCACCTACTGTAGCTTAGGTGAGAAAAGATGAGAGCCAGAGCCAAGCAGAACCAAGAATGGAGAACAATAAAATTGTTTTAATGATATTTTCTTGATAGTAGTAAAAGTAACTAGCTGAGTGTGAAGGAGTGCAGTTAAAGAGGGCGAAGACACAAAGCTAACTAAGGTGGGGGGTTTTTGTGTGTGGTTTTCTGGTTTGTTTGTTTTTTACATTAGCAGTAACTGCTGAAGCTATTGGCAAGAAAGGAAATGGTACAGATGGAAGAGATCCTGTAGTTGATAAGACACGGAGTTCAGGTTTTGATTTTGAGGTGTGTGTAAGACCACTAGGAATAACTGTGCATTGAAAAATCACAAACTGGATCTCAGGCAAAAAGTCACCAATTAATCTAGATATTTAGTAATTATTGGCATCAAAGTACTTTTTTTTTTTTAACTTCAATTAAAAACAGGCAAAGAAGAGGACCAGTGGCAGAATCTGGGAAAACACAAGCAATTAGCCTTTAAGTATTTAGAGAAAGTATACAAAACAGAGAAAAGACACTGGGGAATATACCATCACAAAAACCAAGGAGGATAAGAATTTAAAGAAGAAAGATTGTAGTTAATGATATTAACTAACACAGGGTCAACAAGGAAGATAATTAGGAATAGAATGCAAAAGTACAAATTAGGAGATTCTTAGTAATATTACTGAGAGCAGACTTAATAGAATGTTGGAAGTAATGCCTGACTGTAGTAGGTTCTAATGTGACTACAAGATTTGAAGCGTATAAACAAGGTATCTGGTGAAGATGGCAGGCTCCTATGATAGTAACTTCCAAGGAAATCAGGGGGAAAGGAAGATCCTAAGGATGGAATGAATGGGTAAAATCAGGGAGAAGTATCTCAACAAAGGAATAGTCCCTGAAAATGGATTAAGCTTGAAAAAAAAAAGATACAGGCATTTTTAATTGTAATTGAAAATTTTTATTGAAAAAAACTTATCATGAACAGCGCAAATTCTAGGCGTACAGTTTACAAAGTTTTGGCGAATGTCTTTCTCCACGTGACAACACTGAAATCAAGCTATACAGATTTCTGTCCCTGCAGAAATTTTCCTTGTGTGGTTTCCTCTGCAGTGAGGAAACCACCGTTCTCATGTGTTTTTACCATAATTTGGTTTAACTTGTTCTAGAACAAGTTATGTCTGGCTTCTTTGAATCACCATAATGTGTTTGAAATTCATCCCTGGTGTTCACCTATTAGTCATTTTTTTCCTTTCTAGTGCAGGATTGAATATATTCCACTGATACACCGTAACTTGTTTATTCATTATCCTGTTGGGTTGTCCCTAATTTTTACTACTATGATTAAAATTGCTAAGAATATTTGAATACAAGTCTTCTTATTCTCACATATTTTTTCTTAAGGAAATACTTAGGAGCACAATTGCAAAGTCATAGAGTAGATGAATGTTTAACTTTTAAGGCAACCGCCTTATAGTTTTCAAAGATGCTTATGTTAGTTTACACCACCACAAGCAGTATATGCCCCAGATCCTCACTTACATTTGGTTTTCTCAGTCTTTTTCAAATTTTAGCCATTCCAGTAGGTGTGTAGAAGTATCCTATTATGGTTATAATTTGCTTTTCACTTAAGGCTACTTATACTGGCTGAGCTCAGCAGTCTCCACTCAATGATTTTTTTTTAACCAAAAGCAAAACTGGGCAGAGAATATTTGGGTTGATTTTTAAAATTGATTTTTAAAAGTCAAACAATATAAATTGACTGAGAAAACTGATTGTTCTAACAAGTATGCAACCACAATTATTCTCTAAGTTATCCAGGGAAAATGGGGACCCTACAGGAGTCAGGCAGAGAAAGCTGGACTGAGAGATGGGGTGGGTGAGTCATTTTACAACTATTCTCTCGCCACGCCTCTGGCAAAAAAACAAAATCTATGTTCGAAGACCCTTTTTATACTATCTGGATGCAATTATTTGTCATACATTTACTAGATAAACTATACCAAATATGAAGTCTTGAGTAACTTTTTAAAGTCACTTATTTGAATATTTTGATGCAATTTTCAACACTTGAGGAACAAGCTGTGATTGCAGAGCTAATTACAGAGTGGTGCTCTAAAGAGGGTGCTCGATGATTAAGGAACCCCAGCACTGCTTACACTGGCAGGGACCGGGTGGGGCCACCATTCAGATACTGGCATCAGGGACCCCATGCCTTCATTCTTCATCAGAAACAGAGGCCAGTTCTGCTGACAGCAGCCCGAGGGAGCCACTGGAGTAGTATGAGCAGACAACCCTTTCTCTCACTGGTGTTGCCTCGTGCAGCTACAGGGCTCTACCATGGGGACATCAGCCAGTTGATATATTCACCACTCCCCTGAACTTCATGGAAAAGGCTCGTCGTTGTTCCCCTTCCTCTAAATGTAATCCTGAAAATGATTTTTAATGGCATCCATTTACTTGAAGTCATTTATTGAATTGTACAAAATGAACAAGTCAAAAATGGGTATCTCAATTTCTCAAGAAAGGATTAGGAGTTACATAGACATTTTAAAGGCATTTTTGTTGTTATGTGCATTATACTGCTCTGTTTCTGAGCCTACCATTCAAACACCTTCCTGTTTCTTTTGTTCACTCTAAAATTAGATGGTATTGACAATGTACCTCTGCAGGCTGCTATTGTCATTGGACTGCAGGAGGTGGAGGTGAACCAAGAATGGATATTTACCTTGTAAATACTGAAAACAGAGTTTTAGTATAATATTTTCTTTGTGATAATTTCACTATAACTGAGATATGCTAATTTTTTAAATAAATAAACTAACATTTTACTATATTGGGTTATGTGCTTTTTTTTTTTCTTTTTTGAGACAGAATCTCACTCTGTTGCCCGGGCTAGAGTGCCATGGCATCAGCCTAGCTCACAGCAACCTCAAACTCCTGGGCTCAAGCGATCCTTCTGCCTCAGCCTCCCAAGTAGCTGGGACTACAAGGCATGCGCCATCATGCCTGGCTAATTCTTTCCATATATTTTTAGCTGTTCAAGTAATTTCTTTCTATTTTTAGTAGAGATGGGGTCTCACTCTTACTCAGGCTGGTCTCGAACTCCTGAGATCAAACAATCCACCCTCCTTGGCCTCCCAGAGTGCTAGGATTGAGGCTCAC
The DNA here is from genome assembly GCA_008086735.1 of Cheirogaleus medius. Classification (NCBI taxonomy): domain Eukaryota; kingdom Metazoa; phylum Chordata; class Mammalia; order Primates; family Cheirogaleidae; genus Cheirogaleus; species Cheirogaleus medius. Next base: position 8,135,195 of record VBSM01000605.1, on the reverse strand, counting down.
AGGCGTGAGCCACCGCGCCCGGCCGGTTATGTGCTTTTGACATTACATTTCTAAAAGAAAGTTTTTGGTTTTGATTGCTATCTTGAAGTTTCAATTTTTAAAAAGGCCTTCAAAAACATTTTTATTTTGAAGTTGATATGATTCTCATGTCTGAATAATGTATATAAAGTAACATGGAGCTGAGGGATCTGCCATTCTAGGTCACACTCACATTCTGTGAGCATGTGAAGGCTCTTCACAATCTTGCTGATGATGGATGATAAATTAAAGGAGATTTACATTGTCAATTAAGTCAGAATTTAGTTCTCAATCATAAAAATGGAACAAGACTTGAGAGACTACAGTATAAAATGATTTTCAAATGCTGAATTTGCCTTACATATGTGTCAGGAAGATCCTTGGAGGCAGGAATGTTTATGTACTCTCAGCGTGGAAAGGTACTTGCCCAGTATGCTGTACAGATGGCTTCAAATGCTGTTCTGAAGCCTATTTCTGAGGCAGTACTCAGCCACACAAGCTCCTACCATGCTACACCTTAAGTTATGTGCCCACAAGAAGCTTAATGTAATGAAACAATCAAACGTGTCAAGCTAATCTCAGCTCACTACGGTTGACCACTCAAAGACTGCCCACCACGTTCCTCGCACCCTATTTCAGAGATCAGCTCGAAGACGTGTTCTCATCCTTCCTGAGACTGGGAGCAACTGTGTGACTGAGATCAGGTCAAAGGAAGTGAATGGAAGTAATGAGTGCCCCTGGCAACAAGCCAAACATCCATGAGAGGATGGATAACTAATTGTAATATGCCCAGGCCATGAGCCACTACTCAGCACTAAGAGAGAATGAATGAGTAACAAACACAACAACCTGGAGGTACCTCAAATATTCATGCTGGGAGAAAGACATACATACACACACATACACACGCACAAAGACAACATACCGTACTATTCAATTAATATAAAACTATAGAAAATATAAACTAATTTGTAGTGACAAAAAGTAGGTCAGTGTATCCTAGAGAGGGGAGGTAAGTGGGTTGTGGGAGGCACAGGGCAACTTTGGGGGGCATTGGATATGTTCTCTGTCTTGATTATGATGAGATTTTTGTAGGTTTACACATATGTCAAAGTTTACCATATCATACACTTTAAATATATGCACTCTCATGTATGTCAAGTGTACTTCAGTAAAGTCATTTTTTAAAAGGCTATTTACCAGCATAACAAGTAGGTTAAACATACATTCCAGGCATTTAAAATTGCAAATGCCAGACTTTGTGTATGAAGGTGTGCTAGTGTATGCCCAGTGTTTGCAACTTGGTTTAAAAATGCAACGCTGCCTGTCTGCTACTCCTTAACAGGCCAAGTCCAGACTTCTTGCTCCGTTTTAGATTTCACCTATCAATTCTCCTTCACAGCCCCCAAATACCCTACATTGCGCCCACCCTAGACTACTCACCATTTCCTAGATACGAGATGTACTCCATACCGCCATGTGTTGATTTTCTGCCTTCCCTTGAACACCTGCTTTTCTCCAACTTTCTCTGCTTTGAATAAAGTTCAATTGAACTTCCAATCTTTTCTCATGCTTTCCCAATCATGTTTTGATTTCTTTTTAAATTTTAATTCTAATAGCACTTAGTACACACTAAGTTTAGAATATGGTTTGATACTAGGGCAAGGCAGGGGTAGTTTCATTCATCCCTCTACCCCTAGCAGCTAGCCTGGTGCATGGTAGCTGCTGGTGATCTTCAAATAGGCCTATGAATAAGACACTAAATGAATGAATCATCTTATTAATAATTGTAATGAAGAGAAATTACTTTTGGCAAAAATAGATGTGTTAGGCACTTCACAGTGAGTACTTCTAAATGTCATAGTAATCCTGCAAACTAGGTGTTATTATCCATCTTTTATAAGTAAAAAAATTGAGACTCTGAAAGATGAATGATTTTCCTGTGGCCACAGGGCTAACAAATGGTAGGGTTAGGCTTGAAGCCAGATCTGTTCCTGGTTCATAGTCTACACTGCAAGGGAAGCAAAGGAATCCTCATACGTGTTGGATACAGTGGTTTTACAATCCAGGCGTGCTTCTATCACCGTAACTATTACACAGTTTATGTTCTGGAGTTAGATTTCTTCATTGCCAACTTTCAACTTTTCTGCAAGACATTTAAGATTTGTTTTGGTTTGGGGTTTTTTTGTATTTTATTTTATTATTTCAGAATATTACCGAGTACAAATGACAAATGTTTTGTTTACATGGATTGTTTTTGTACTGCTTGAGTCATAAGTATCACCCAGATAGTGTACATTTTACCCGTTAAGTATAGCTTTAGCCATCCCCCTATCCCCCTTCCCACCTGCATGATTTCCACTGAATTTTACTCCCATCTGTGCACATGAGTGCTGATTGGTTAGTGAGAATGGCTTTTTATCAAAAAGTCCCCAAACAATAGATGCTGGTGTGAATGGGAAGAGAAACAAACACTTATACACTGTTGGTGGGACTGCAAACTAGCGCAACCTCTATGGAAAATAGTATGGAGATTCCTCAAAGAACTAAAAGTAGACCTACCATTTGTTACAGCAATCCCACTACTGGGTATTTACCCAAATGGTAAATTTTAACAAAAATACATTTGCACTAGAATGTTTACTGCAGCACAATTCACAATTGCAAAGATGTGGAAACAACCCAAGTGCCCACCAATTCATGAGAGTGGATTAATAAAATGTGGTATATGTGCACCACTGAGTACTACTCAGCCATAAAAAAAATGAATTGATACCTTTTGCAACAATCTGGATGGAACTGGGGATCATCCTCCTAAGTGAAGTATGGCAAGAATGGAAAAACAAACACCACATGTACTCACTATTAAATTGGAACTAACTGATCAGCACTCATGTGTTCAGATTTGTTTTTGGACCCGGGCACATACACAGATATCAGCACGGCTGTCTCCATCTTAACACTGCCCTCAACACATGTGCACTTAGGCCTTCAAAAGACCTCATTGTTTTTAGCACTTAAAGGCCATGTGCATCTTTCTTCACTATTAAAATAAAGTACACTTCTAACAAAACGTGTGAAAATATTCAACAGAAACTTAGAACACTAGGACAAAATGTCTACACATTCCCTAACAAAGATTATTTAAAGATCTGTCTAGGTTCTCACTGAAGCAACATATGTTGGGTGGTAAGATGAAAGAGTGGCATTAGCTGAGTGACGGTTACGTGAGGTTTCCACAGGAATACAATAACAAAAGATCATTTGATAAGTTCAAATGATCTAAAGCAATACTGAAATTGCAGAACCTGTCAGTGAGGCATGCCCTGACCATCTGTCCACCTACTCAAGGGAGAAGCCATAAGTCACACTGGACGTCCTTCTCTCCCTCAACTTCCACATCCTCCTTCAGCAAGTCTGGCTAACGTCACCTCCAAAATTCATCTTGGATCCTGCCTGTCCTCTTTTCTCACCCAAGGTCACCACCTACTTCCAACTATCATCGTGTCTCACCTGGAGCAGGCACGGCCTCCTAAGTGGTCTAGTCAATTCCACTCTTGACTCCCTCCCTAGAAGTCCAGATTGTGTCACAACCTGTCTAAAATCCCAACGCCTTTACATCAGCGTAGCATTGAATCCAAACTCCTCACCTTGGCTCCACCGTCCTATGAGGTCTGGCCCTGCTGTCTGGACCTTATTTCCCTCCACAGGTTCTGGCAGGATCGATTGTGCGTCTGTGCCACGCCTTACAAAGCACACAGTATTCTTGCTGACAGCAGACGTAGTTCAATGCCCATGACCTTATTCCTGCTCTGTGCAATGGTTCACTCTGTGACCTTTGCAAGCATTTGATTTTCTAGCCCTGGTCAAGTGGGTTTTAAACATGTCTGAATTCTGGAATTTGTACCCCTTCTTTTGCCATTGGTAGGCTCTTCCCTCACTCCTCCTGTCTCGGGGAGCTTAGAGAAAAGAGATTTAAAAACCCCAGAGCCCGTGCTACAGGGCACTCTGCTCCTGGGCCAGGTGACAATGTGCTCCCCAGCCCAGCACACAGATTTCCATCTCAAACCTGAGTTCTGGAACCTGCTTCCAGCCTGGAGTGGCCTGCCTGGGGCATGGTGATAGAATCTGATGTGGAGATTTCAGGCCTCCTAACTGGTGAGATTTATTGGCACTGATCCCTTCAGTTTCTAAATCTGATCTTTTATAGGACATCTAAACACTGGAGCCCACTCTTTAGTTGATCTCAAGATGCCACTACTTTTCTATAACTACGGCCATTCAGCCAAGTTTTCTTTAGTAATAGTTTATTTTAATATTCTTAGATACACTTAATACTTTACCTAAGAGCAAATTTATTTGCATTTCTAAAAGTTATTATTATAATTAGGTAGAGAGATACCATTCTCAATATTAACATAAAATTATCTTTTGCAACATACATGAGAGAGAAACATTTTATCCTTGTTTCCTGTGAATGAAACATATTTAACACTATATTTACGTTGCTAAGGTAGTATTTAGAATTAAGTACCAAGTAATGTTAAGGTAGTATTAGCTTTCAATTCCAAGCTAAGAAATTGGTTTGTACATATTTTGCAAATTTTACTTAGATGTGAAAAAAACTGAAATCAATTTAAATTAAAATTGTATGGTTTAATTTCAAAATATGTGCATAAATAATTACTGGATTAATCCATAATTAATGATTTGTTTAAAAATAGAAAAGGTCTACCATCCTACTTTGGATTAAGGGTAAAAGATACTATTAACAATTTAAAAAGTAACAATAAATCACAAAGGCAATAATTGTCAAAAGCCCACCAGAAATTTGAAATCATCTCAAAAATTCAGTAAGAAATGCCTAGTATCTAAAATTCTGGAATAATTTAGTTTAGCTTTATCTAAATTTTGCTCAATCTCTTCTTCTTAGGAAACCTGACAAAAAGCTCAAGTGTCTGCCATATGTAGTCTACTAACCATCTCATACTTGCATGACATCTCTATTAAGATTATAAATTCCCTAAGGATAGTATCCACTTAGGTAATTTATTCCAATATATTCACAAGTTTGATCTCAGCTGTCACTCAAAAGGACCAAGAAGATTTCCAAAATTAAAAATTAGAACCCAATTAATCTTCAGTATAACGTCAACATGTTTCATATTTCCTTTAGTGAGCCAAGAAATTTTGGAAGGTGACATCATGTCTGCAAAAATGTCACACCCGGCAGGAAAGATTCTTTGACTAATTAGAGTAGCCCTTTGAGGTGATACTGTGCAGAAAAAGTGTTGAAAATGTACAGTTGTCCAAAAAAGGATAGAGTGGTTCACTTTTCTTCTATGTTACACAGTATTTGAGATTCATTGCTCAAGAACTCACAATCTCATGAAATCATTCTGGTTTGGGGGACTTATGCTACATAGGTTACAGGAATACTTATTTTCCTTGTTTCCCAGGATATTATATCAATGAGAACAGGGTGAGAGAACAGATTAATAACTGCACAGTCTAGGGTAGTGAAAATTAAATGTAGCAAATGGTTACCACCATTGTAGGAGAGATCATGGAATTTTTGGTGCATTCCAGTTATAGAGGACTGAGCACAAATCAGCATTTTCATTTCATGCTAATTGTTCCTGTGAGAACATTGAAGAGAAAATCATTTCTTAAATGCAGTTAAAAAGGCAGGCTTCTTGAATCCCAATAAAATGTTACAGTATACTGTGATACATTTAAAAATTTATCAGTGCTTGGCTGAAAAATATTATAAGTTTATCAAAATTATATTAAACAGCATAAATATTTTGTTAAAGACATTGCTTAGTGCTCATTTCACTGCTAAAATAAACATGAAATAAAGACAAGGATTAAGAAATCTTTTTTCCCTCTTAGAACCAATTCTCTATTACACAATATTCCCGGAAAACAGTGTCTTCCAATCACTAAATCCATCTCACTCTTTTTAGAAAATAAATATACTTCTAAAAATAGCATGCATTCATATTTTGAAAAGCTTAAGTAATTCATAAAATATACATTAAGAGTTCACTCCCTTAGTTTCTCATTCTTTCACTGAGACTTCTTTGTAGATAACTCCAGAACTGAGGTCTGCCGAGGCACAGACCACTCTCCAAAATTTGGCTGCATGTTTCCAACTTCCTGCTGCCATTGAGGCCTGTCTGCCTTACCCAGACCCCTCACGCAGCATGCATGCTCATAGCGGAATTCAACCTCTCCTCCAAACCTTTTCTCTCTTAAGTTCTTGTGACGTTTTTCTGGTCCCGAGACTAACTCCATTCCTTTCCTATTCTAGGCAATCCTACCTATGACCTCCGGTTCATCTTCAAATAATGAAATGTCTATTGACCTGTTCAAAAGTATTCACTGGCTCACCCATGTGCTAAGATACATGGTCCCAGTTCATTACTACAGCATCTCAGGCCTTGCATAATCTAACTCTGAAGATTATTTCCCATGCCTTCCCTGCATGTAATGGAAAACACAGTTTCTTGAATTCTGTTTTCTTGCTGCTGCTGCTGCTACTGCTATAGCTGATTATAAGCTCCTCCTCCATCTGCAGATATCCAAATTCAGCATACCCGTCAGCCCCCCCTCAAATGCCACCTTTTCCATTAACCTTCCTGTCTTTTGCAGCTCCCTTTTCTGAACTTTCAATTAAAAGGCACTACTTCTGCCATTTAAGGTTTTCCATCTAGTGCTATATAGTCAGTTTTGTATAAATTTTCTCTCTCTCCCCCCACCAGAATCTAAACTTCTTGAAAGACAGTATCTTATTAAGTTTGATGTCCCATTTGTCTTCAGAACTAAAAGAAATCACTTATCAAATTATATATAGATCGTTTGCATTTTATATGTCATGTATAGTGCATCATTTTTATTTTTAGCTATAATAATAAATTAAATATTGTTTTTTTATCAAGGAAGAAGCTGATTCTTCAATGTCTTGTCAGAAATAGTCAACTGAAATAAAAACACCGGTAGTGCCTTAATTGCCCCAGTACAGCTGTTAATAAATACAAAACCTACTGATAATTTCACATAAAACTCAGGGCGTTTGAGTCTGCCCAAGCCTTCGCTTGTGCTCCCTACACCAGAGCACTAAGTATTTTACAAAGTATGAACTTAAAATTAGGAAATTGATCCCACAAGCCAAATAGAAAAATTGGAATCATTATTTAATGAATATACAGTATCTCAAAAGATACCAAAACATAACCACTATGATTAAGAGAATTATGTGAAGAATGAAAATATATTGAACAGAAACACTTTTCCATATGGAAAGGAAAGGAGCTACTAATACGTATGGGTTCAAATAAATCACATAATAGTAGAACCGAAGTGGAGTCCAACAATCATCATCAATGGTTCTCTCAATTTGGAGACTATGTTCCCCAAAAACCTAAGGGATTATCATCTGACCTTTTATGAAGTATTTTTAAAGGGGAGAAGCAAGCACCCTTCAGAGCAGCCTTTTTGATGTGTCTATAACTCAAACAATTGTAAATGCCATTTTTACATACTTGAAAACTGGCCAAACTTCTGTCTCTGGGCCTATATCTCTAGAGAAAAGTAGACTTCCACTAAAATGCTTTGAAAACAATCAAGACAGTGATTGTGTTTATCTGAATTCTTGTGCAAGCGAGACACACCTTCCTTTCTTCACTGTTGTCAGGTGATACCCTTTCCACACCGCACACCGTCCTGGCCGATGCCCCAACACACACTTTACTCTGTTCTTTCGCTGTTCATTGAGTACCCATTTTTTGAGAAGGTGGTATATGCAAGCATGAGGTGCTAGCCTGAGGAGGGTACAAAGATAGACAAGGTGATTTACTTGCAAAGTAAGTTTCTTTATTTCTCTGCCATGGTTCTGTCATATTTGTACTGGGAATCTCAGATCATTTGTCTTTATCTGGACAACTGCAGGGATGACAGGTCTTTGAATGCTGTGGGTTTGAGAATTTCTCCAAAGACGTGCCATTGGCCAAAAGTTCCAAGAAAAACTAATATTCCATATAAAATCCCAGTGAAAGGTTTTACCATGTCCTATATACCTAAACAAAGAATACATTGCTTGGTATGTGTGTGGCCTATATGGAAAGCAAATACACAAAGGCTATCTTTTAATATTAGTCTTACATATGATAAGGTTAAAAAAAAATGTGCCATGTGTTCATTCCTGATTTTGATTTGACCACCTGTACTGTGAGAGCGAGTCCAACAGTTGGCAAAGAGAGTCAATTTGAGCGTAAGAAAACATCCAAGTGTGGCTAGGTTTTGCAGAGGAAGGGACGTTTTCCAAGGATCACATAATACGATATGTGTACCCACTCTTGGGGATGGAAACCAGTTATATATTCTAGCTTTTACTATTTTTTTAAGCCAAGGCAGAGATGTGATGAGTCCAACTCATAAAAATTCAGGAGAACATATATATATATATTTTTAACAGATGTGGTGGCCTGCTATTTCAAACGGCTGAATTAGAGCAGCTTGGAGTACAAAGCCAGCTCCCTGACTCCCTCTCTGAAGCCAATCATATAAATGGCTTTAATTACCCTGCATAAGTGGGAACTATAGAACAATTATTTGGGGTGTTATCACACTTTTAGCTGCTACTACTAGCTCTCCCCGCACACAGCATGTAACAACTGAAGTTTTGCACTTTAAACCTTCATTGGTCTGCTCGCGCACCCTCTGCTCAGAGCCTACCTTGAAACAGGTCCAATCTTCAGCGCTGCTCGCAGCTCCCCTACCACACCCAACTCTGGGTACGCATTCTTTACTCACTCCCAACCCTTCTTTCCACCACAACATAAAAGGAGGGATCTGATAAACCCACAAAGTGGTATTAATGATTTATTATCCCTCCCAGCAGCGATGGCATTTTTATAGGGGTCAAATGTGTAAAACGTTCATCTCTCATGGTGGAATTTCAGGCATGATTGGCAGCACGGAGCTGAGGACTATAGTCTCAGCCCCTTCAAGTCACACCCCACAGACAGCTCTGCACTCTGCCTGCAAGTAAGGACAGCTCTGAGGATTGTTGTTTTATATGATTCATAAGAAAGAAACAATCATATTAGGTGCTTAGGTTATAAGGATGCCATTGCTCCATAGCGTCCCTATCACTGAAACAGTCCTTCTCCTCCTTCTCTTTTATATCCACAAAAATGCACTGGACATTCTTTGCCAACAGGATGAGTTTCTTCACCCTGGCTGAACAGCCAAATCATCAGTAGAGTTACCTATACAGGCATGATCAGCCTTTGGCCTCTATATTTTTAAAAGACTACACAGATGGATTTGATCCACAGACAGACAGAGAACCACTCTGGCGGAGCTCTCATCCTAGTCCTACCACAGCTCTCGAAAGACTGTGGGTGGTTGGATTTGACCTGGGGTTGAGGACATTTCTCCAGGAGTTAAACACTGTCCATGAGCTGAAAGGACCCCTCAGTCTGACTCACCATGCAGTGTCCTGGTCACTTCCTCCAAAAAACAAGCTTGACCACACTGTTCTGATTCTTAAAATCATAATATATATGGAAGAAATACACCAATGCCAAAGTCTTCTGAAACAAGAAGCAAGCATCATTTAAGAGAAGATTCTATTACGTTAAACATTTAAAAATAAAGCTGATAATAAGAAAAACATGAAGACAAATAAACACAATTAATATTGTCTCAAGATTACAAACTAAGTCGTATATTAATAAAAGCAAGCTACTTGTTCAAAACATAAAATATTAACTTCCAAAGACTTAGCTGTCCACATTTGTATTCCTCCAGCCATTTAAGAGAAGAGTTTTTCCCCAAATGTCCTCCCTTCTCTCTTTATAGTCTGTTCTCCAAGTGGAAGTCAAAATGTTACTTCCAATATGTAACCAGATTATACCTTGCCTCGGCTCGAAACTTCCACTGGCTCCCTATTTCTCTCCAACTAAGCGTTGAGTCTACAATGTCCTGTGCGACCTGTAAGGTTCCCTGTCAGGTTTTGTCTCCTACCTGTCTCCCTAGAGCACTGGAGACTGCTGCTGCCTTCCAGGCTGTTCCACAGACGTCCAGTCTTCTCCTGCCTCAGGGCCCTTGCACGTCCTTTCCCTCTGCCAAAAGCGTTCGGCCTCAGGAAGCTTCAAGGCTTAATCAGCCACTAGATTTAGTCTTCTGTTCAAATGTCACCTGGTCATAAGGCTTTTCCTGCCCAGTCTGTCTGAAACAGCACACAGACTGTCACTCCCTGCCTCTCTCACTCTGATTTATTTTTCTTCGTAGCACTTGACTCTGGACGACATAGGTTTATTTGTGTATCTTCTATCTCTCTTCCAGTAGAACTCAAGAGCAGGAAACCATGACTCTTGTTCAGTTGCTACATCTTTAAGGCCCATAAAAATGTTCAACGCATAGTAGGTATTCCAAAATAGTTGATAAATGAAATAATGAATAAAACAACCATTACTGCATGACTTACACATAATTTCATTTTTTAACTTTTCCGATGGTCTTGTGAGTAGGTATCATTAACCCCAAGCTCAGAAAGGTTAGGAAGTCTGCCCAGGGTAATAAACAACCCAGTGGTGGAGCAGTGATGTTTGCCAGTCTCCAACGAGGGGCTCTGGCTCCCCGAACTCTGCTGACTCATACAGAGAAGAGAGAGAGAGAGAAAAAAAAATCACATGATGTTCACGCAAATTTAAACATTTCTTGGTAAAATGGCCTTGTGTTTAGGGGTATTTATGTATATTAACCTCCAAAGGGAGACTGAAAGCTATTTGGAATCATAAGGTTTCTCTGAACCTTCTACAGAACCTTGATGCTAAACTAGTGTGCAGCTTTCCAAGGAAGAGAAAGATTGCTAGCAATCAGGGAGCCTTAAGAGCTTACTTTGTTTTTGGAAGGGAAAGAATAAAACAGAGAGAAAAAGAGAATAAAAGGAAGAAAAAAAAATACTTCCCCTACCAGATGCACTGAAACAGAACTGTCAAATGCAGCAAAATCTTGTAAAATGTTCCTCTGCTGTAGGCCATAGAATAGAACTGTAATAAACTCTGACCCATAAAAAGTCATGTAAACATTATAACCTGTTTTTACTAGCCCTTTAAGCATGGGGAGCAATTGATCTAAAACAGCTTGGCGCTCTTCAGTCCCTCAGTCTCCACAAGAATCCAGCCTCCAACATGGGTGTTCGAACGCCTCTGGCACTGAAAGCCAAAAATAGGAACAAGCTAGAAAATTGCAGCTATTTAGCTATTTGCCCTGAGCAGATGTTTGATATTTCCAAGAGCAAAATATCCAAAAGGAAAAAAATCCCAAGGAAAAGCACCTTTGAAAGACCTATTGCCGTGGAATTATTTAACCTGCAAAGTCTGTAACCAAAATAAATATCCATGTGGTCCTCAGCTGCTGGTTTTAGCTGTCCCTAAAAATCATGCTAAGAAAGCATCTCATGCAGTGAAAGTAGTCGTATCAGTGCCTCAGGATAGATCAAGTCTGACTATCTCCCTACGGCTAAAACGCTTTACCGTATGAAGTATAAATGTGGAAAAATTTAAGTAAGATTTGTACAGGTGTCAACATGAACACTCATTCCCTTACATATTTGTGGAATGCTAGTTAAGCCTGCCTTGAAAAAATCATTTTCTTCTAAATTCCTAGAATCCGAATGGGGAGCTAGGGGAAATTAGGCAGCAAACCTAGAGGGATGTTAGCAGATTGTAAGTTGTGACGTTTTTCTGATTTTGTTTTTCATTGCCCTTCATCTCAGTTCAAAAGTGGATGCTTGGGAAGCTAAGAGCAGATGGAGAGCATTAGTTAATTGATGCGTACTTGGAGGTGGACGTAACCTCACGACATAGAACAATCTCTGTCTCATGTTGAACCTCGGTCACTGCTCATTTCCGAGGTGGCCTTGTGGGGCCGCAGCATCACGCTGTGGATGCTTTGAGTGACTCAGTTCTGCAGTCCAGTCTGGTTCAGCAAACACACCTCCACGAACTGCCTATAAAGAGCCACGGACAGCGCTAAATGCAAATGAATGACACAGGCCCTGCTCTCAAAGAATCTACAAAACCTAGGGGCGTTCCAGGTGAGGACTGGGTCTGCTACTGATTTAGAGACACTCTGGGTGCACTCTACAAAGGCGGGTTCTCATATTCTTGACATTTGATAGTGGAAGCAGACATGTCAAAAGTGCTTGCCACACACTCAGAGAGTAAATTATCATTGAGTGGAAAAAGTAAGGGGAAATCAGAAGTGAGGAATTTTTCCTTATTTTAACTTATTTGTGAGAATTCTCTAAAATTCTGAGAAAAACAACAAAGTTTTCGTTTAATATACGTTTTCTATACATACATGTATGAATAAATTTTTTAACTGAGACAGTAACTTTCCCTAAGGAGGATTTATGTCCCAATTTTAAAAAGTAGTAGAAACTTGAATGTTTCTCCATTGTTTTTTTTTTTTTTTTTTTTTTTTTTTTTTTTTGTAGCATATTGATAATTCAGCAACATGCCTTCCTGGATTTGAAGGAGGAAAACATTTCTTTCCACCTTCTGGAATCCCGCAAGCACTCCCTGGGAGCTTAAACAGAAACAGAAAAAACAATCATATTTTATACGTGAACAGTGTCTGTAGATCACTCAAATACCAATGCAATTGATCTTCAAAATAACTCTGGGAAATTGGCTGGTTAAGGTATTATCATCATTTTTAGAGATGCAAAACTGAGGTCGAGTTATTTTTATCAAGATTGCAGTAAGGCCAGGTCCTCAAATTCTTCATGTTCCTTTCACTGTGGCAGATTGGATGCAGACATTCTTGGCCCCCATTTTTGGTCCTGCCTACCCTTCTCTTTTCAGGCCACCCCTCTTGAATAACAAGACAAGTTAGAGTGGGACCTTCTCAGAGAGAAGAGCTTAGAACAGCACCACTTCTGGAAGCATAGCCTGACATTCTAGCTCACTGTAAAGGGCATCATTACTTCTATTTTCTCAAAATAAAGAAACTGTAATATATGCATTGTTGCATTCAGATTTTGATGCCGGATCAATGGAAGAGGAAATTTAGGAGAGTTAATAATTAAGCTCAAATAAAGATAATTATTCTAGCTGTCATCCAACGAGAGTTTGGCACCAGGGACAATTAAAAATGCTTTCCCTGAACCTCAATGAAAGGCTGTCACGCACATATAAAACAGGTCCTGTGATTACTCCCAGTCTATAGCAGTGGGAACTGAGGCACAAAGAGGTTGTCACTTGTCTGGGGTCACACAGCTAAGAATTGATGAGGACAGCTGATAGACGCCCGTTCTTGATCACTATCCTGTATTGATAGCAACATTGCCAAGCATTAGGGCCAAATGATCTCAGGACATATATCAATATATTAATATTTATTTGTACAAACAGTTTGAAACATAAACCTAAGAACATTTGGGATGATCAGGATTTAAATAAATTAATGAGCCCTTTTCTCTCTGCTTTGGAAAAATGGATCAGGGCATCTGGGGGTAGAGAAGGTCTCTATGCTGACTGAATACCACGTAAGTCTGAAATGAGAATGTGACACTACAGGAGGGTCAGGAAGATGAAAGGGCAGCAGGGAAGGAGAGAGAGGAGGAGGCAGAGAGAGAAATCTCTCTATTCCATGGCAAGCTCCCCATTAATGCCATATGCACTGCTATTGCAGGTGAAATGTTCCTGAAATGATGAATACAAAACAGAATCAACTTCCACCTGTCTGGGTATAAGCCTTGGGGAAGAAGAGTTGGGCCAGGAAATGCCCCCGTGAAAGTTCTCTCCCTAGCACAGGAAGTCGATGTTTCTCAGTATCTACTCATCCCTCACTCCACACATAATACCATTAACATTTTCTAAAGAAGAGCAGTGCTTGCCACTGGGCACAACTTAAATTCTTAAGAATGTAGAAAACTATCACTATTCCTATAAAGCAGGGAGTGATTGAGAAGCTTGGGAATGCATGCATTTGCGTGTGACTCCAGGTAGGAACGTTACAAACAATCCATCTATGCTTGTTTTCTTCTCAAGATCACAAATATGTAATATCATAAAATAACTCTCCAGGCTCACAGATTTGCATTTGTTTTTGTATTTTTGGAAAGAGATAATCATCAGAGCAAATGATATGGGCAAGCTCGTTCATGAAAACCAGCTCAGCGTGGACGAATACACTAGTGGTGAGTGTGTGTTGTTCTAGTGGGAAACCCAGCTGGGATTCTAAGGTGTGCAAGGAGCCAGACCTCATCCAGTTATGAGGGGTGGTTGTGGTGGAACTCTGAATGGGTCTGCCTTTGGAAAGATGCTTGCAATCTACCCTCTGTCCTAGAAGAGAGCCTGGGCAAGGGTCACAAGAGGACATATAGACAAGACCCCCTTGTATTTCGCTGACCAAAGAAGCTTGGCAAATTGGTTTTTTGGCCAGTGACTGACTTTCTTGTCATTAAAAATCTTCCACATATCATATAAACCATAAATTTTAGGTGAGTGGCCTAAAATAAGGCAGGATTTACATGAAAACATTTTCCCAAAATTTTTTGTGTGTGTTTCCAGTTCTTTGTGTATCTTTTATCATTTTTCAAGTTAACATTGGTCTGATCGTTGGTTAAAAAGGAAATCTTAGTCTTGATCCTTCCTTAGACTGGGCTGCAAGGATGAGGTAGCTGTGCTCTTGTCTCTGAGGACAGACCAGACTCCAGACTCAGGTACCTGCTTTATGAAACCTAGCGCGGATGAAATAGCAGCACTCGCAGGCTCAGGCTAGCCACCACCTGAGGCTGGAAACTGGTGGCCAGATCGAGCTCCCAGAAAGTGGGGAGAAGTGTGTGTATCTCCTTTCCTCTGGAACCTGTGCAGGAACAGATTTAAGAGAGCATTCAGCAGTGGCACCAGGAGTGAGGTAGAGTCATCTCTCCTGCCCCCTTCATGTTGGCTGACTTGTAAGGATCAAGGCATGTCCAGCTCTGTCTTTATTGCCAAACAGTGAAAAGGGCAAGAAAATAATGGTGAGCATTTACTGGGTGTTGACTAGGTGGCAGACACTGTTCTGAAAGCATTACATGTATTAACTTACTACAACATCTATTTGTCCTCCTCCAAAGGGATCAAGGACTTTAAGGAAAACTCAAGCTAATGTCCAATCTACTATGCTCAGTTCTCTGTGTATGTGTCCCACTGCGAGTCAGTGGGCTACCATCACTTCAGATGGCTTAGAAAAAAATTCTAGGAATTCATTTCTAATTAGAGATTCATAAAATTTAGGTGCCTGTCTATGTTTAATGTGTTGACTAAAATAATAAGAACTTTCACAGCTTACTGTAAAATAAATCGCCACCTTAATCCTAGGAAATAGCTAAATAGTAAAATAAATAAAACAGGCCCAAGGCTGGCCTCACAAAGGCAGAGGTTACCTTGGGAAGAACGTGGAAAGAGAGATTAGGGGGGCAGGTTAGGACTCATTGTGTAGGATCTTGAAGCCACTGGGTTCAGTGCTCTTATTTCTGATGAACAAGCAGTGTGTCTTTGCAAGGGTGTTCAACATATGACCAATCAATCTGCCTCAGGGTTCCCAGAAGGACCAATTTTATCCAAATCCTTTGTAATTGAAGAGCAGCTATTCTATAGCAGAGCTGAATCTTTGTGATCATACCCGGAGCCCGGGCAGACGCAGGCTGGGCTCTCATCCTGTAGGATGGAATCCCAGATCCCAGCAAAACGGGCACTTTCACACTCCTGCGCATCTCTAGAGCCCGTCAGTAGAAATGAATCCAATGAAGCAGCAGGAACCTGGAAATGTTGCTTCTGCAATCTAAAAGCAGCCTGGAATTTACTCCCACGTAGTTTACTCACCCGAAGGTGCCGGGCCGTAATCACCGTGTTTACGGAGGCCTGTCTGTAACTGACGTGATACTGCGGCGCGCAGCTCGCCCTCCGCATTCCCAGCCCATCATGCAGGCGCTTTCATCTCCCGTCAATTATCTCTCTCTTAGTTTCAACAGCTTAGCAAACTGAGTTCATGAGAAACAAGAGTGGCTTTATCAGAATAACTCCAAGTGCGCACAGAGCGACAGAGAGACACAAAGAATGCTTCCCAGACTTACCAGTTTCCTCCCTGGATTTGCTTAACTCTAATTATTGGAAGACCTCCAGGGGCCCAGACTGCCTGGGCTTGTCAAGGGATTCCTTTTTCTATCAGGGGTGCCACCACCCAGACACCAAATCAGAAGAGAGCTGAAATCCTCACAGCAATAAATCTCTGGAACAAAAGAATGAGTATGAAAATCTTCATTGCATTCTTATAAATTTTTGGTGGCAAAAAATTATTTATAAGGACTAAGTTAGGTAGGGTAAAAATCTAGTAAGTTTTTTCCTGCTCCCTACGTTTCCAGCTTCTATGTTAGCAGAAACAAATTCCTTTGATATTCTGCAGTTTCTTTCTTCTGGTTCTTTATGTGTGCTGTTGAGTTTTCGTTTTCCTTATGTTGAGAAGTTTTATTTAAAAAAAAAATAAACTCTTTGACTACAGGATTTAAAGTATAAAATCTGGCACATGAGATACAAAATGCTTTTGTTTTTAGGTATCACACAATATGCTCAGATGCTTTGGGAATATGCATTCACAGTTTCAGGGACAGTTCTAGAAAAAAAGATATTAAAGCAGGAGAGTTATTTTCAAATTTCCGTTCCTTTCTTAGAGTTGGACTTCTCTGTACAGTGTTCTCGCACCTTTATTCCCCTCTCCAGACCCCCTGACACCTCAGGGTGGGATTTGGAGCCCCCTCCCTGAAAGCCTGGACAGAGGAAGGGTACTGACTCTTTTCTCCCTCCCGTAATGTTTCCATTCCATGACCAGAGAGAAAGAGGAAGGGGTTAAATTAAATGGACTTACATTGGGGCAAAATCAATGAACACATGATTAAAGCTTAATTCACAACCTAAATATTTGTATCATTATAACAGTGTTAACTTGAAGGTTGGGAATAAAATACCTGGAAAGAGGTTCATAAAAAGACAGCAGGGCTCCTGTACAACACAAATGAAAGGGCGTAGATCACGCTCTTCTCGACAGTAGATGCAATCAATCTTCCAGTCCTCTTACATCCCAATCCAACAAAAATGTCACTGACATTTTTGCAAAAACCAAGCTCTCAATTCTGGCAATATAGATTAGAAGACTGTATTAACCATTCTGCCTTTATAGTAACTGATTAATGCCATATAAAAAAAGAAAATCTTTATAAAAGCAGCACCCAAGACTTCAAGTAAAATAAGAACATTTATGCCTATTCCACATCTTTTGAAATATTTCATACCTACACTATTGCTTTTCAAGCTATATAATTCAGCAGTAAAATACAATTGGCTTACAGAACAGTTTCCACGTAGATATGTCCCTGACACATACTGTACCAAAATGATCGTATAAAATAGAGGGTATTTTAAGCTTTTATTATTAACTTTAATTAAGTTTTACTTGGCTGTTATATAAAAGGTATTTGAAGTATTAACTGCATTTATCTTGAATTTTTCACATAATTATTTCTAAAGAAATAATATCATATTTGGTCAAACCAATGGTTTTACTCAACTGGTATTCTATTTGGGCATGCATTGCAATATTTATAGAGTCTAATAGAAAAGGATAATATAACAGCCCTCAAAAAACTACACTATATCAGAGATCCCATCTCTGCTAACACCTTGGGTGGGCTGGCATGAAACACAAATTGCGCTGTTAAAACTGGAAAGGTTTGAAGAAAATCCGGAATGAATTCTAGGTATTCAAGACTAGCTTCAGATGACTTTGAAAAATAAAGAATCAAACATTTAAAATAAGTTAAATATTGTTTGTTTAATGGATTGATATCATTTGAATACATCAGAACCTAGGGAATTTGAGATCATAAGATTATTTCCATCTAATACAACTCATGTGTGTATGGAAAAATTGATACGACCAACATCCAGAAAAGAAAATTAATGGGAAATAGGTTTATTTTTCAAGAATTTCGCTTACATTTGAAGAGGTATGAAGGAGAGGGGGAAAAAATATTTGTTGTTTCTTTGTTTTAGGACTTTACAAAATTCTCAGTTTATTAAAGTAGCAAGGTCATATCATTATTTTAAAGAATTAAACCTGTTCATTATTCCTGCTTGACCACTCTTGGGCCTTTGGGAGCTGGGATTTTCCTAGCTCTTTCTCTGGGATGGTGTCTAGTTCTAGAATTGTGACTATAAAACAACCAAAAGAATGGTCAGCTACCCCTTACCAGCCCACGCACACAAGGATTGCTCTGGGAGATGCTGTAGGAGAGTAGGCCCCTTTGATTCTTCTCTGGTTGCTCCCTTCCCTGACACCAAGACAGACCCGGTTCCTCTCACCCTCCTCCAAGTATCCGTCCCACTTCTTATTCCCTTGAACTCCTAAGATCTATGTCCTTCCTAAACACTGCTAAAGTATAAATTATAGTCAACACATTTACAATAAAGTTTCAGAGAGACACCTTCCAGCAGCTTTACACTTGCACAATAAGAAGAAAGGTTTTGGACCTTTAGTCCACAGAAGGACACAGGCCATCTTCTATAGCTGATGGAGTCACACAGAGTGTTTCCCAGGGCACCAGTTCCCATTTCTGTGATGTCACTAGCACCCCCTACAGGTGTGTGCCACACACCCTGCACAGCCACGCTCAGAGAGCCCCCTACCCGGAAACCTCCCAGGTGGGAAACAAATGAAGATGACTCGAGGGCCAGGCCTCAAGTGTTCAAGATTAGACCCAAAAGACAGCGATTTGATCTCTTTCACCAATTGGGTTTCTGCAAGAAAGTTGCCTGTGAACCACGATTTTCACAACGAAAAACATTTGAAAACCAAAAAGCCTTTTAAGGCCTCAGAGGAACGAGGGAAGGCAGAGCCGTAAGGCAGCTTGGGCTCTGACGTTGAACACTTCAGGGTTGCAGTTTGGCTCTATGGTGTATGAGCTGTGGGGATTGCAGATGCCATTTCTATAGAAACAGAAACAGCACACTGCCCTCTGCCAAGGACAGGGACTCCATCTGCACACTGCCTCACCCGCAGGTCAGAGCTTTCCTGGTCTAGACTCCCAGCTGGACGCTGAGCTAAGGACTGCTACAGAGAGCCAGAGAGAGCGACTCAGGACAAGCCGGGACTGCACCTGTGTCTGATACACACTCAGCCCCTCTTGCAGCAAGCGGTAAATCTTTTATTGTTTGAGGAAATGCTGGGCAGGGCAGTTGTTTTCATCTTGGGCAATCCACAAAGAGGAAAATGTTTCACAAATGAGGAAAGAGATAACGTAATCTCTTTATCCCACATCATCTCTGGCTCTCACAAGAAAGGAAGTCTGGAAATGCTCATGTGGGTCCCCACGTGGACACATGTTGTGATTTACACATAAAACATGCTCAATAAAAGGTCATGGTTAGGGATTGGTATGGATGGCTGGATAAGTTCTGGGCAGGGTCTATCTCCTGTTGGCCTCTCAAGGCACATTAGGTGGACATTTGCCTATTTTTTTTATTCATCAGATTAAATTTGCCAGAAAGGATAAATGGCCAAACAGGTAGCAGTCTACAGACCAATGAAAATTGCCAAACAAAGCATGGTCATAAGTCCAGCATCCATCAAATTGAAAATAATAATAATAAAAATAAAGACCTGCATGCATACCAGGTCAAAAGCTAAGAATCATCTACTCTGTCCAAATGTTAGGTAGGTAGCAAGGGACCTCCAGCTATCCTAGGGACAGAGGCAGACACCTCACCTTGGTGCTGCCTGTAGCAATTGCCCCACCTGGGGAAGAAGGACAAGGGCAGGTGCCCTGTCTTGGTGCTGTCCCACCTTAATCCTGCCCTGAGCAATTGCCACACCTGGGGAAAGGAGGAATGCCCTGCCAGTCTACAAAGGAATGCAGGGAATTCTCAGCCAAGGTCCAGGCAGTCCAGGCAAAATAGGATCTGGAAAGTGACCTAGAGTAACCTAAGGCTAATTATCATTCCATTAACTGTCCGTCAAAGTGGTTCCATAGTGACATCTGAAACATGAGGAGGGCTCAATCTGGACAGTATAAAAGAGGACCCCAGACCATAACCAGAGCCCCTTCTTACAGCAGGGGGCCTTTTCATCATCTGTGGTGAACCTTTCTTGCTCTTGCTCTATAGATCTATCTTGCTCTTCCTCAATAAACCTTGTTTTTGTGCTTACATTGTTTTTGGTGTGTCTGGTCATTCTTTGGCCAAAAGCACACCAAAAACCGAGAACAGACAACTGTGGACCACACACAAACACACTTTGTGTGGGATATGACATATACAAACACACAATGATTATTATGGATTACTATCCTATGTTCATATTAAACTTAAGTTCAATACTGGAAGCTTTTAAATGTAAGCACAAATTAGTTTTGAGTCCTCAGTTGAAAAAAAAAAGTAAATAGTTTCAATATGGAAATTTAAGACAAAGAACAAGAGAGGAGTTTCAAGTGCCAAAGATGGGAGATTCAATGAATAGGCAGTTATCAGTTATCAGTGATACCCTGGCATTAACGCTTGGCTCTGCCTACATGCAAGCTACATGTTTTATTCATACCAGGCATTGGGATATTATCCTCTCTTAACAACGGAACTATACTTGCCAATTCATTTTTAATCTGTGGATGGCTACAGTTCTCCAATTTGTAGAATTTCAGTTTGCCTGTATTTCTACAACCTAATTATTAGGTAGATTAGATGGCTGTTGAAACTTCCTTGTGTTTATTTTTCATGAATCCCCTAAAGCTTCAGGTATTTTAAATACCTCTGGCAGGACTGTAAAGATATGAGGTTTCCAATACTAATTGATTATTAAATAGGGTTCAACAATATATTCATCTTATAGATAATATATCAATCTTGGCAAAGAAAAGAAATTTTCTGAATACCTTTTTAGTGCCCCGTTGACAATCGGCTAGATGAAATCTGAGCCAGGGCTTGGGTAGATTCTGCAATAAGTGAGTTTCCTACTCCACTCTCTTATGAAGTTGTTCTCTCATTATAAATTCCTTGGCTTTGACATAAGAGGACTTCAGTGCCAAAATAAATACATTCCTGATAATGGTGTAGAGCACTATTTCTACCTGAATGGAAATTTCAGAATGTTTGAGCCAAAGGTCCCAAACTTTTCTGCAGGCAGTTTGAACACAAGACTGTCAAACCCTGAAACAAGCCTCAAAAAAAGGAACATTTTTTGTTTGTTTGTTTGTTTCTCCCATCTCTTTCTTTGACTTCACTCTGCTCCAGCTTTAGTGGGTGAGTCACACCGATTCCGGAGGGGTGTGACATGCCCTTTAACCTTGCTGCCTCCCAGTCACATGCCTTCTTTATTCAAGAAATGGGAGTGGCCAGAATGCTCTGTCCTTGTCTGTCCAGCCTCACTGGGGGCAGCCATTCTCCAGTGCCTGTCTCTGTGAGGTTGACCACCTGGAGAGAATCAGTGAGCTTACTCACCGTGTAATTAAGTGTAGGGCCAGGAGGTCAGGCAGCATCTTCTTCTCCAGCCAAAACCATTTGGAATCCTAGTGTGGCAATTTATGATTTTGTTGCCTGGCCAACCACCAGGACCCTGGCTATCTTAACTCATCCAGGCCACACTCTGAAAAGCTAATCTCTGTCTTTTTAATGGCATCTCTTCCTTTGCAGAGTATCACATGTTCTCAGGATGTAGCTCACCAATTACGATGATTGAAATGACTAATGCTGGCTTTGTTGTGATGTCCATGAATTGTGGCTTCCTTCATATCCCTGTTGGTGTGACTTTTACTATAACCGTTGATGGTGTTATCACTGAAAACACAGCAATATCATGTCATATTACAACTGCCAATGTATGCTTAGCGAGAGCATTTGAGCTATTGGCACCCTCTTGTTAAACCAAATGAAAAGCTGGCTATACCTGGACACTCCACTGTGAAAGCTCTCTCCTGAGTTATCTAGTAGATTTTCTCCAAAAGGGAAATAACAGTAAAAACCTGTTGTATTCTTGTAGCCAACAAACCACGAAACCTCTCATTTGTATTTCTACACAACTATATCAAACTGGGATTTTGTACGTCAACTGACTAAACATCTAATTGGACAATCAGCCCTCAATAGTCCACTTAGTTTCTTCAGCCACTCCCTTGAGTCTAATTATCATTTTTATTAAAGGAAATAAAAATATTTAGCTAAAAATATAAGTGGAAGCTATAAGAAAAACAAGTCAACCTTAGAATCTCCAGAAGGGACAAGGCCTACTGACAACTTGATTTTAGCCTAGTGAAAATGATTCTGCATTTCTGACCTCCAGATTGTAAGAGAATAAATCTGTGTTTTATTAAGCCACTAAATTTGTGGTAATTTGTTATATCGGCAGTAGGAAACTAATACACACTCTTCCTCTGTCTAGAGGAGTTCCTGAGAGTTCTTCTTATTCATTTGCAGCCTTGGCAACACTTGATATTTTTTATATTTTCATTTTAGTCATTTTTGTGGATATCATTTTATTGTAGTTTTAATGAGCTTTTCTCTGATTAAAGATAGAATTTAACAATTTACATGTTTAATGTCCAAATAGATTTCCTCTTTTATGAGGTGCTCATTTGTGTTTTTCACCCATTTTTCTGTTATCTCTTTTTATTGGTTTGTAGGTGTGATTTGCAAATTATGTAAACTAACCTTTCTTGGATATATAAATCTGAATGTAGATTTGAATATGGACATTGATATAAATTTATAATAATCTCTCATTATGTAGCTAGGCTTTTTACTCTTGTAAGGTTTATTTTGATGAACAGAGATCATAAATTTGACTTAATCATTTTATCACCTGCTCTTTAATGATTAAGGAGATTAAGAAATTCTTAAGACATATTTCCACATTGTATTCTGAAAGTTTTATGGTTTTATTACATTTATGCTTTTAATACAGGTGGAATTGATCTTGGCTATGTTGTGAGATGAGTGTCAATTTCATTTTTCTTATACAGACATCCAATTTTCTTATCACAACTTGTCAGGGATCTACTGGGCTCCTTACTTGTTCAGTGTGACTTCTGTGTGTGTATGCACATATGTGTTTTTCATTGACCTGTTTGTATTAATATATCCTTTTCCCTATAGTACATTGTCGTTGTTACTATAGTTTTATAAAAATTCTTGATATTTGTTATATCAAGTCTTTCTACTTGATTCTTCCATTTCATGAGTGTCGTAGCTATACTTAGGCCTTTGCGGTTTCATATAAATTTTATATTTAGCTTTTTAAGTTTCATCAAAAACCTATTGGGCTCTTTACTGCATTATATTGAATCAATTTGGGAAATTTGACATCTTTAAAATAATGAGCCTATCAAACCTATATAGATGGGCCATATCTGTCCATTGCCATATGCCATCTTTAATGGCTTTTAATGAGGCTTTATAATGTCTTTTACAAAAAAATTATTTCAATAACATTCGATTCTTTTGCTGGATTTATTCACATATGATATAAATTTGTGATGCTGTAGTAAATTATAATATTCATTATAATTTTACAAACATTTGAATAAAATTCAATACTTAATTTTTATGCTAAATTTTAACCAATAAATACCTGCCATAATGCTTTAAGTGGGTCTTAAAAATGCAATCACATGAAATGCACAATCGTGTTACCAGGAGGTTAACCAGACAACTGACAGAGCCCATGGAGCCAGTAGGTCTGAAAGTCAAAGACCAGATAGCAATTGCCTATTGTGTTATGTACAAATTGGCCTAAGCAATGGGGCTCATTGTATCATCAAGATATTGCATATGTTTTTTCAGAGCAAATAATAAATGCTCATGAGTTTACAGTAACTCAAACAAAATAAGCTGGGGATTTTGAATTCTGATGTTCACACATAGTTAAAGAAATGGAAGTTTCAAACACAATGAGATTCTATTTTTCACCTGACAATGATAAATGAGGGCAGGAGTCTAGGAAAACCTTCATAGACTGGTGCCAGTTTTATAAATAGGTACAAACTTTCTGGAGAGCAATCTAGAAGTTTCTGTCAAAATGTAATATGCTCATACTCATTGTCTCAGCAATCCCACCATTAGAAACATATTCCATGGATATATTCCCATGTAGGGACAGAGAATATAAACAAGGATGCTCAGTGTAGCTAAAGTGTTCAACCCACCTACATGAGCATCAGTCAGGAGACACCCATCCTGTGTATCCATATGAAGCATGCTTATATAGGTGAGAAGAAGGTAGAACCATATTTGCAAGTAGTAAATGAATAAAAGAAGTAAAAAGCAAAGAGTAGAATATATACCTGTGAGTTTTTTGGTTTGCTTGCTTTTTTAAAAGATGAGGTAGATAATAGATAATAGTGCATTGTCAAGGTTCTACAGAAAAAGAGAACTAATAACATACAATAGGATAGTGAGAGAGATAGAGAGAGAGATGGCCATGAGAGAGAGGGAAAAAGATTTTAAAGAATGATTTTAAAGAATTGGCTCATAGAATTGTGGAAGGTGACAAGTTCAAAATCTGCTGGTCAAGTCAGTAGGCTACAAATTCTGGCAGTTGTTGGCATTGCAGTCTTAAGTCCAAAGACAGTCTGAAAGTTGAATTCCTTCTTCTCCTGGGGCCTTAGTCTTTTTTTAAGCAAGGCCTTCAACTGATTAGATGAGGCTCACCCACATTGGGGGGGGGTAATCTGCTTTACTCAAAGTCTATTTATTTAAATGTTAATCACATTAAAAAAAATACCTTCACAGCACCATCTGGACTGATATTTGACCAATCACCTGGGTAGCATAGCATAGCCAAGTTGATACATAAAATTGACCATCACAGATACATAACTAGATAAATAGGATGGTAATGGATAGAAAGATAGATATATGCATGGATGAATGGGTGGAAAGACATACTGCACGTTCATGGAAAATTTCTGCAATGAAACACTAGAAATTGTTAACAGTTGCCCAAAGCAAGATAGTCTAATGAGAATGGAGAGTCAGTTTTGTCATGTACTTCTTTGTGATGTTTTGCTTTTTTAACCACATGCATGTGCTATATTTTCAATGACTAGTGGAAATACTAAATCTCATAAAAGAAGGGATTAATATAAAAATACCTGGGAATTATGCCCTTAACTGCCTGTCTTCGTCTACTCCATCCTCTACCATCACCTTTACATGCTTCAGCTTCTCTGCACTTACCAATTCTGAGCTTTCAAATACTTCTACTTCCACTTCACCAACTCAGTTCTTCATATCCTTTTTGCTGCCTCTCTGAAACTGTACCCCAACGGGATCCTTCACACTTGCACGAAGACTGTTTCTTCTGCTGAGCATATTCTGTTCTCTTTAGTCCTGGAGAACTCTTAGTCATCCTTCAAAACCTCCCTCACCAGCTCTGTGAACATTTTTAGGAGTTAGTCTTTCTTCTAGACTTCCCTATCCCTTAGCACTTTTTACAGCAAGGGCCACTTTAGATTTCATTTCATTCTTGTTGGCATCTGTGTCTCTCTTATTGCCATGCATGGGTACAGATCTTGTCTTTTTTCATTTTTATTTTTATGGATTTAGGGGATACATATGCAGATTTGTTACACGGATATATTGCATTGTGATGTAGTCTTGGCTTTTTGTGTAACCCTCACCCAATTAATACTGATATATGTTCCTGAGGATGTGGAGAAAAGGGAATGCTTATACACAGATTTTGTCTAATCTTTGAGATGTGTGCTCCAGCGTCTGGCAAAATGTTTAGTCAACTCGGGTTCAGCATCAGCATTCTGTGTGCAAGCACCTAAAAAATACAAAGTTCTGGAGATTCTGTGGCCCACAACTCTGTACTTTCAAAGGTAGCCACAGGTGCTGATTAAGCTTCTCTAAGCTTAGGACTCTTAGTTTAGTTAGTACCTAAACTTTGAAATTCCACCATGAACATTCTAAATGCCCTAGAGCTAACTCAATCATCTGTTCTCCCCAGCACTTCTGTTATCTACTCACCAGCTGCCTTTGCATTTTCCTTCTCTGAAGCTACCAATCATTGAGTATCTACTATGTGGCAAGAGATCGACCAGAAACCTCATTTCTGAGTTATGTGTCACTTAAAGCTGGGGACTTTCCTGAGAAATGCATTGCTACGTGATTTTGTCATTGTGGGGACATCACAGAGTGCATTACACAAACCTAGATGGTAGCGCCTACGGTATACCCAGGCTATACAGTCTAGCCTACTGCTCCCAGGCTACAAACCTGTACAGCATGTTACTGTCCTGAATACTGTAGGCAAATGTAACACAATGGTAAGTATTTGTGTATCTAAACATGTCTAAACAGAAAAGATACAGTAAAAATACAGCACGAAAGATAAAAACAGTATAGAGTACATGTATAGGGCATTCAACAGGACCGTAAGTTGCTCTGGGTGAGTCAGTGAGTGAACGGTGAGTGAGTATAAAGGCTCAGGGCATTGCTGCGCACTACTGTAGACTTCATATACACTCTACACTTAGCCTACAGGAAATCAATAAAACATTTTCTTTCTTCAAAAATAAATTAACCTTAGCTTACTGTAACTTTTACTTTATAACTTTCTGATTTTGTTAACTTTTTGACTCTTTTGTGGTAACACTTAGCTTAAAACACAAACACATCGCATAGTTGTACAAATTTTTTTTCTTATCCTTATTTTATACGTTTTTTTCATTATTTACACTTTTTATTTTTTATTTTTAAATTTTTGGTTTAAGAAAAAAGGAGACAAACACACACATTAGCCTAGTCCTTCACAGGGTCAGGATCATCAATATCACTCTCTCCCACCTCCACATCTTGTCCCATTGGCAGGTCTTCAGGGGCAGTAACACACATGGAACTGACATCTCCTGTGATAATTATGTTTTCTTCTGGAGTACCTCCTTAGGGACCTGCACGAAGCTGTTTCATGGTTAATTTTTTTAATAAGTAGATACACTCAAATGATGATAAAATGTATAGTAAATACATGAACAGTAACAGAGTTGTTTACTGTCATTATCAAGTATTGTACTATACGTAATTATATGTGCTATACTTTTATATGATTGGCAGTGCAGCAGGTTTGTTCACACCAGCATCACCACAACAGTAATATGTTGCGCTGCAACTTTACGACAGCTATGGCGTCAATAAATGGTAGGAATTTTTCAGCTCCATTATAATCTTAAGGGACCACCATCTAGTCTGTGGTCCATTGCTGTTGACCATCGTTACACCGCACATGACTATATAAAGGAACTCTACTCCTCACCACCCTTCAAGGTGAGTATTGTTATTGCTGTTTTCAGATGGGGAAGCGAACACAGAGAGAGAGGTTCGGTAACTTGTCCAGGATGGTGCGGCTAGCAGGCAGCTACCATGGATCCGTGGCAGCTCAGCCTGACTTCTGGATCTGTGTGTGGTTTTTCTACTCCATCCTGCTGCCTTTCCCGAGACTCTTTCTGCACCGACTCCAGTAGAACCACCTTAGCCTACCACTCTTGGATTTCTCTGAGGCATCCATTTCTGTCTGCTCTATGGCTCCTTTTTTATCTCCTTCCTCTGGTGGTGGGGTTCCCAGGGTAGTATTCTAAAGTCGAATGTATCTACCTGACTTCAATTACTACTTAATATCCAGTAAATAAGCCCTGAGTCTACATTCAAAATAAATTATATCTACCAGTTATACTGTTTAGGATAGTTAACTTCCAAAATCTCTACTTTCTTAAGTATCACTTCAATTTTTCTACTAGAAACCTATAGCACAGGGTTTCTCAACCTTAGCACTATTGACATTTTGGACCAGATAAGACTTTTTTGGGGGGGTTGCTCTCTACATCACAGGATGTTTACCCACTCCCTGGTCCCACTTGCAACAACCAAAATGTTTCCAAAATTCCCAAGTGTGCCTTGTGGGGTGGAGGGGAAATGACTCTGCTTGAGAACCGTTGAACTCTAACTGGATGTCCCACCAGCCCTTACATCTCCATTTGACCAAAATTAAATTCATAATCTTCCCCCCAACCACCTGCTTTTCCTGGCTTCTGAATTTCTCTTAGTGGGTCTAATTGTTCCTCAGTCATTCTAGCTCAACTCAACCACTCTGTGCCTGATTCAGCCCCAGCCCCAGTCCTCCACTCCCAACCAATCACTAAGGCGCAGCACTGACTTCAACCCCTGTCCTTCCTTTCTCCTTTCATTCCCAATTTATCTCTCTAGCTCTGGCCTCCCTGCTCGCACACTCATGCAGACAGCCTTCTTATGGTCTTTGACCTTCAGTCATCCTCTCCAGTGATGACAATGATAACAGGAGGCTTTCTCAATGTTGGCTTGTAGTATGTCCCTTCTTTCATTAGAACCTTAAGTGCTTCCCTATGATAAACCAAATTAAGTATAAATTGCTCACTCTTGCATCTCAGAGCCTCCACCATATGGCACCAACTCCCTTTCCAGCCTTAGTTCACACATCTCCTCTACAAGTGCCAACAAGGTCTCTTATTGCTCATCGAAAACGAGCTCTGCAGATGGTCTGATGCCTTTTACTCATGCTGTTACCTCACTTGTTGGGTCCTCCTCCACAAGTTTCCCTTAAAAAAATCTTGCTCTCTCTCAAGGCCAACCTGATACTCTGCACTATCCACAAATCATTTTCTGATGGACCCAACATAATGTGTTCACTTTCCCTCTGCACCCCTGCAGCTGTTCACACTGCGTGAGGTCACGTGACACACATCCCCTGGTGTAGCATTGGTGGTGTCAATAGTATCTTGCCTGCTGGATTGTGACCTTAATGACGGCAGATATTTGGTCAGATTCTTCTTCATACTCACTACAGCATCTAGCACAGCCATATGCATTTTGGATGTTCTTAATTATTTGTCTACATAAGTGATAAAACTTAACTTACTTGCCTACTATCTTAGGTCAGTCCCTCACCATTCTTCTCCTAAATAATTAGTTTCTCAACTGGCCTTTTAACTCGTGTCTCTCCAACCCATTCTCCACCTGCTACAAAAGTAACTTTCCAGACACAAGTCTCATCATGTTGACCCTGACTGAGAACTTGGAAAGGCTCCTGGTGCCTATAGGATGGGTGCAAACTCCTTTGTATGGCACACAAAACCCTCTGTGTTCTGGCTGCCTTGGCTTATTTCAGCAGCCCTACCTCCAACTGTATTCTTGCAACACCTTGATGGGATTCCAGTTTCAGCTGGCAGAGCAGGCTCCTTTCCCCACATCTTCCATACCTCTGCTCCGTGGCCAGGAACGCCCTTGCCTGGCCATATCCACCTGCAGCAGCTGTTCACTTGTCACCAGCATGCCAGGAAAACCCCGCCTTTCCACAATAAGTCTCCCTCCTTTGGACACCCACTGTACTGCCTACCTGCTTTCATCACAGCTCCTGTAATATTTTGCTGTACTGACTTTTTACTGCCTGAATTCAATTGCTGCACAATAAACACATAGAGAAAATGGACTGTTTTATAGTCCTCTGCATTCCTGATGCCTAGAATGCCTGACAATGGAGGAAGTTAATGAAAACTGTCTTGCTGAATGACTGTCTGAATGAATAAATGGACGCACGGATGGATCCAGACCCCAAAGCCAGTCTGTTTTTACCATCAATGAGGAGAACAAGGAGTTTATTTTATAGATTATTCATATCAATGTTTGAAATAACACCAAGAAGTCTAGTTTATTTTGTGAGATGTGAATAGCTGATGTCATTGAGTGATCAACTGAATGAGTCAGTTTTCCAGGTTACTGCCATTTTCAGTTTTATATTTAAAGAATTCTAAACCACAATATGTATTGCTCTGACTTGGTCAACAAAATTTTCAGTTCCACTCTCCTTCTATATTGGAGTTGCCATTATGAAAATATGTTTCTATGTGAGTTGTAAATAATTTGTGCAGATACCATAAAAGAATCACCCTGTACTGCACCACAGTCTCTTTCCCTGTCTTTCCTTCATTTCCAGCAGGTGTTCCATTAGTGCATTCCCGTTAGGGTGTCTATGTAAGGTGGGTCTCCTCTTTCCACTGCTTCTTGACCCTTCACCTCTATCCTGCATTAATCTTATGACCCAGGGGAGTTGTTAGAACAAACCAGACAATCACGTGTGTTAAATCACATACTATCTCAGTCCATTTGGGATGTTATAACAAAATACTATGAACTAAGTAGCTCATTAGCAATCAGATTTCATTTCTCACAGTTCTGGAGGCTGTGATCAAGATAAAGGCACCTGTAGTTTTGGTTTCTGGTGCGAGCCCCCTTCCTAATTCATAAACATTCATCTCATTGCTGTGTCCTCACACGATGAAAGAAGTGAGGGGTCTCTCTGGGGTCTCTTCGATGCGAGCACTATGACCTAATAATCTTTAAAGGACCAACCTCCAAATATCATCACGTAGGGGATTAGGCTTCAACATATGAATTTAGGGGGACAAAACATGCAGCCTATAGCACATACCTATTCAGACAATTTCTCTATCAATAGCTACTGTCCTGAGAGTACTACATTTCTGTCTTCTGAAAGAATAATTGTGAGCTTTACAGGAGCAGATTCCTTTGTGTTATAATGGCTTTGTAAACATATTTCTGTGTTTGAGCTATGGTGCTAATTCTTAATGTTGTCAACAGTCTGACCACCACAGCTTCATCTGCCATTAGAAGAAAGGGCTTCAATATGACCATTGGAGGTGGTTTCACATTTAAAGTCTGTGATCTAATCCCAAGGAGTTAGAATGAGGAAAGAGAAGCACAACCTCAATTTCTATGTGTTCAAGTTGAAAGGAGACTGGGACTGAAATAAAAGCAAAGATGTTACAAAAGCAAAACTTTGAAAATAGTATGGAAAAGAGGTTAAAAGACTGGAGAAGCCTAGGAATCTACAAAGGAAAATTAGTGGAGTTACATGTAATGGAATATAAAACAAGTCTCTACCTATTCTAACAATCAAGGAGGGGGTAAAAAGGGAACCTAATCTTCTTGAAGAGGATGGAAAAATAAATAATTTGGGTTAAGGCATAATTAAAATATGCCATGCTTAACAAAATAATTTGCTTGTCAATGAAAAGAAAGATAAGTTCAGAAGAAGGAATCTGTCCAAAATGGGCATGTATTAATATTCTGTGGCAGGCCCCAGATGAAGAGCTTTACATGCACTATACCATCTAATCTTCACCACAACTTTGGAGGTAGTCACAAATATTTTACCTGTGTGCAAAGGTAGGGAGTGATTCAGGTAACTCTTGCCACAAGAATGTTGCTATGAATGTTGCATGTAAATAGCCACAAAACCTCAGTGGCATGTGACAATAACTCTGTGCTCAGCAGTGTGCAAGGGTAAGCTGTTTTAACTCGGGCTCTGCACACCAGAGCTGCACCTGCTCAGCTGTTTGTGACCAAATACAGGTAAGCTAGTCTTTTGCATTTGGGGGGCAGGCCAGCTGACAGCTGTTCTGGAATGGTTTTGGCTAGATCTGGAGCAACTCAGATTGGGTTTACACATCTCATCCTTCAAAACAGCCTAGCATCAGGCATGTCCTTCTGTGGCAATAGCATTGAGAAAGATTGCAAGTAAGAATGTGCAAGTGCTTTTTCAAGCCTCCACTAGCATCCTATTGTTCATAGCAAGTCACAGGCCCGGGCCCACAGTCAGAGTGGGCGGGCATGACCAGATTACCTTCCTGAAAATATGGAGAGGGTGGGGTGGAGAATTGGCCTCTGATGGAGTCTATCTACTGTGCTGCAGGTGAGATCAATTGGGCCACATACAAAAGGCCATCAACAGCTAGGAGGCAGAGCCTGGATTCAAACTTGAGCCATCTGACTCCAGTCCCTCCCTGTCGCCAGCTAATGAACCAGAAGAGGCTACAATGGACAGGAGCCCTTCTGTATCAGACTAGGAGAGCCTGCAAGTCACTTGGCAAACAACACATCGAAGAAAGTATGGGAACCATGTGATTTTAAAGAGTTGGAGAAGAAAGTCCAATTAAGAAAGGAAAGCATAAGAAATTAAAACCAAATATAAGATTGCAGAGATAAAGCTACCATGATAGCAGAGCTTCTGAAGGATGGGCCTCTACGTTTGCAAAAAGAGCAAAAGTGATCTGGCCAGAAGAGTAAAGCATTTTATGAAAGAAATAAAAGGGGGAATGAGATAAGGATAAAAATATGAGTTTATAGCATTTATACTTCAAATGTTATTCATTTGTTGTGTCTGGGTTTTTATTTTATTAGGTAGGAGAAGAAGTCTTGAAAATGTGCCTTATGTAAATAGATTTTTATAGTACAACATGCCATACTCCTGAGGTTTACTAACAAAAATGTACTTTGCAAATTATAAAGCTCTTTAGAAATTCAGAGAATCATTTATCATAGCAGAGCCAACTGTCTTTCTTGAATGAACTAGACTGACCAGTTGACGTTGACCTGAGCCACCTTCTGTTTCTAGGATTTTACATGCCTCTGATTGACACAAGAGAGCTAAGTTAAATAACTGTATTCAATGACTGCTTTCTTAAAAGTAATCCTGATTGTCCATTAGAGTGGTGTAGGGACTGAAAAAATTTAAAGCAAAGAAAGAGATCATTGGTGTTAGTTCATTTAAAGTAGATTCTTTATGAAGGAACCTACTGAAGTTATTGTGCCCACACTCAGCTTCAACACAGAGCCAAGCGAACAGGTAACATTTTCATAGCTGATGAGTGACTCCATTTAACTTTAACCTCTGACTAACTTCTAACTTGGTGTCTCATGTGACAGAACATTTTCATTACAGGGCTAATCTGAATGTCACAATGACATTCAAGAATATTAGCGTCATTGTCCCTTGTCCATGTTCATATTGGGTCTGCTGTTCTGAATTTTTTCCCTCAACGTCTCTGATGTTTCCTTATTGGGTATATTAAAGGCCACACAGGAAAGCTGGATTTTTTTCTTAGAAATGATTGCTCAGGCAGGACAGGAAGGATGCTCCCATTAATGGGATCGGTGTTTGAGAAAACTGAATCATGCGGCAGGAACGTCAGGTCTCCTCTTACTGCCGGTGCAGTTGTTTTCAACTAACTTGTCCACTTGTCCACACTCACTGCTGTGTGTCACATTTGCACTGGTAATCAGAACAGTGAGAGTAACCGTTAATTTTTTGAGTGTTGAATTTGGCGGTTTTCCTACATTACCTTATTTAATCTTCACAACAACCTTTCAGGAAGCCATCATTTTACATATTTTTTAAAGCAAGAAGTCTGAGTTTTAAAGAGCTTGAATAATTGCTCAAGGTCACCAGCCTAAAGACTGGCAGAGCTTGCCTTCAATTTTAAGCTATGGCTCTTCCTTCTACATGAAACTGACCCATTTCTTATTCTTGACTTTGTTCTTACACCTTAACTTGGGAAGATAGAGCCATATATCAAGAAGGTTGTAATGCTATGGATTTCCCATGATTTATATTCATCCTAACATCCTCTGAAATGCCAGACAAGCTTCCTGGTGTAGTCGGGTCCAGAAGTCCAGGACTCAGTTCTGGCTCTCCGATTTAATGGGCTATGTGATCGTAAGCAAGACCCTTTTTCTTGCCCAGCTGGCTTCCCCATTTCTAAGAACGAAGTCACTAATCTTTGCCCTGCCCACTTCTCTGGGTGTGTAGTAAGGATGAACGAGGATAAAGTAGGTGAAAGTACTTTGCAAACGATAAAGTAATGCACACATGCTGCTGTGATTTCTGCCTTATTAATCTCCTCCTTGGTCCTTGGAACAGCTGTGTTGTGTTCCCTGTCCAAAATGGATGCATAGCTGAGCAGGCAGGCTAATATCACCCACCTTTAACGAGCTTACCCTCCCGCTGACCCGCCGCTCCTTTCCCATGCACACCGATGATTTATCTCTTAAAAGCAAAACAATATGTCCCGATCACTTCCCTCCTTCCACTGCACTTGTCGCTCTGTGCTTGCCTGTTGTGTGTGTGTTTTTTTTT
>VBSM01000605.1:8045926-8101006 GCA_008086735.1 Cheirogaleus medius | reverse complement strand
AAAAAAAAAAACCCTTCAATATTTTATTTTAGCTTTTTCACCAAACACTCTGTCCCCCAGTAAGCTGTGGCTTAACTCCAACAGCTCACACCTAGAGAAGACAAGCCTGGTGCTGCAGCCTGTGGCCTCTGAAGCCACTCTGGGTTCTTGCTGCATATTTTGTATTCAAACCTCTCGATAAATTATCGGCTGGTTTTCATGTGTAGCTCTCCCAGAACAATAAAGCAAAAATGTTGTCATCCATAAAGTACAGCTGCAAGAAGTGCGTGGGAGTGATAATTGGATGACACCCAGGGAAGGGGGAAAATGAGAAAAGCTTTTCATGGAGGATACGGTGTCGTGTGGAAGGCAAGCCCGCGGCCGCAGAGGACCAAGCCCGCCGCGCTCGCTGGCCCAGGGCCCCGCCGGCTGCTGCAGCCACCCGCTCGCTCCGGTGCCAGGGAAGGGCAGGCTCCAGCTGCATCGCGGTCCCACGACCCAGGACACACCCATCGCTGGCCAGTGCAACGCTTTCTACTCACTCAGGCAGCTGGAGGTAGCCTGAGGGGGAACTTCAATTCTGCTTCCAAGAGGGCCACCAAGCTAGAAAAGGCCAATCGCCTTTAACCCCACAAGAAGGCCCCTTTGACAGTTACGCTTTGATTCCCTGTGAGTTTGGGACGCACCGCGACAGGCAGCTGTCAAGACAGGGCCTCTGGCAGAAAGACGGAGGGAACATAGATGCCATGAAAGAAACACTACAAATGTTTGATCCTCTTATCCGCATCCTGCCCACTCTCAGATTTCTCTTAGACAATGGGAGAACTTAGAGGAGTCCGCAGACAAAGAAGCATTTATTCCCACTAATCTCAGCAGGGGCGGCTTCTCCTTTGAATTACTTCTCAAGGAAAATCCCAAAGGTTTAAAAATCATCCCAGGAGTTGCTAAGCTTTTTATGTAGCATCCAAGACCATCAGTTTAAAGTTCAAAACTGAAAGATGACGTCTCTGTATTTTCACGTGTCGTGTGTAAGGAGGTGTGTGTGTCTTTGTGTGTAGTACGGGTTATTCTTTACAAAACATGTGAAGGCTAGTAAAGGCCAGGTTTTAATGGTGAATATCACTGTAACTCTGGAATGATACATAAGGCAAAATCTGAAAATAACATTCATATACCACACAGGGCAATTTAGACAAATGCCACAGGGCTTGGAGAAAGGGAATCATAATATTAAAGGGAGAAGAAGAAAAGAGAGAGGTTTGATTTGAGCTCCATCTGCTAACTTATCCTTTCTAAAGAAGAGAGAACATGCTTACAGCAGGGAGGTGAGAATTGATATTGCACACTCACTAAGTCTGCTTTGTGAAGAGCTTCAACCATGGAGAGCCAATCCTCTGGAGTCCTGGGTTCTTAAGCAGTACGTAGAAAACTGCCACAACAAGGAGCAAGAAAACAGCCCCTGTGCAGTTTAGAGAGACCTCTGCAGATCCCTAGGACATGTGGCCGGCTGCAATATTGCAAAGGTAGAACAAGACTATGCAGTCTCCCAACTGCCTGAAGGAATAGTTCTGTCCCTAGACTAGGGTTTCTTAACCTTGGCACTATTAACATTTGAGACTATATCAGTTAGGGTCTGTCTTAGTCCATGAAGGCTTCTATTACAAATAACCACAGATGGGGTGGCTTAAACAATAAACATTTATTTTTTACAATGTTAGAGATAGGAAGTTGAAGATCAAGGTGCTGGAAGATTCAGTGCCTGGTGAGGAATTCCTTCTTGGTTTGCAAATGTCTGTCTTCTCATTGTATCACTACATGGCAGAGAGAGACAGAGAGAGAGAAAGAGAGGGAGAGAGAGGGAAAGCATGCGCAAGCTCTGGTGTCTATTCTTCTAAAGGCAAAATCCCATTCATGAGGGCTCCACTTTTATGACCTAATCACCTCCTCTCAAAGGTCCTATCTCCAAATATCTTCACACTGAAACTTTAGGCTTCAACATACAAATTATTTTAAGGGGATACAAACATTCAGTCCACAGTAATCCTCCAGAGAAAGAAAATTGCATATATATGACCTTCCACTAGTTTCCCATTGTGGGACCTCTTAAGGCCTTCAGCTGATTAGATGAAGCCCCCTGACATTATGAAGGGCAATCTACTTTACTTAAAGTCAGTTAATTGTAGATCCTAACCACATCTACAAAATATCTTCGCAGCAACACCTAGATTAGTGTTTGATTAAATAACTGAGCTCTGTAGCTTGGCCAAGTGGACACATACAACCAATTATCACAAGAACCTACTTGACAATCGTTTGTTGAGAGAGGCTTTCCAATACCACTGTAAGATTTTAACAACATTCTTGGTCTCTACCTGATAAAAGCCATTTAGCACCCCCTCCAGTTGTGACAAACAAACATGTTTCTGGGTATTGCCAGAAGTTGCCTGGGGGTGGAGGGCAAAATCACCCCAGTTGAGAACCACCTTTCTAGGCCATGAGGTAAAGAACTTGGGTTTTGTGTGTCACCCCACAAACAGTTCTGCATTATCCACAGTTTAATGTAGAGAACTCAAATAGTAATGCTTGTGTTTTCAGAATTGTACATTTTCACTCAGGTGCTATTTTAATACATTGAAGGTTAAAGAACTGAATTAATATTCTTGTAAGTCTGCAGTGGGCAAAATTTCTAAGCCTTTGTATGAAGGAGTCTTATAATAGGTAGGAAACACTGAGTTTTACCTTCAGGTACTATCTTGTACTCTCTTGTTGGAGTGACAGTGACTTTTCTCCTGAGACTTAGAATTAAAAATGAAATAATAATATAACCAAAGGTGAAATTTGTCCCAGAAGCTTCAGTTAACTTGTTCAAGCTGGGAACTGCACTCAAAAGATGGTTTCTACTAAAAACTCTGGAAAATCTTAATATCATACTTTTATTTGATATTTCATTGAACAGAATATTTTTACTTACTGAATATGTAAAAATAGCTTTAGCTTGATATAGATGAAGGCAATTTGACAAAGATTCACTTAGCCTAAATTATAGATTTTTTTTGCTTTTTCAGTGCATTGCTATTAACAGATTTTTATATGTACCCTTCTAATATAAAAAAGAAGAAAAAAAAAAAACATGTCCTGTGCTCTTCCAACCATCTGGTGTGAAGTGACACATGGATCACAAACTGCTATTTAAAGCACTGAATGCATTATCTATAACCATGCATGATTATCTTCTGCATTGTTAAGTTCCTGCTGTGCCTGTGTAATTCCGGTATTTTCTTGGTCATGCACAACTGTATAGCATCTTATAAACAGCTCATATACATTGGGAAAAAAAACCCACGGAATTCTTTAAGGATATGTTAACTACAAAATTCTGGTGCCGAAATTGGAAAACAAAGGCTCCAAAAGGCTAATAAACCATTGTCTGTAGCTGGAACATACTTATTTATTTAGTTGCTTTAAGCAAGACAAGGAAAAACATCTAATTTGGAATTCTGACCCATTAAGTATCATGGCAGAATATGGGAATTTCTCATTGGCATTCTCCTTTGCTCGTTAAACGCACACACATATTCACAGATTTTTTTTACTGGGCTCTTAAGTAGGCTGTGTCTTCTGCCTGATTTACAGTGTGGTCAGCTGAGAATCAGATGTTTGGATGTGCTTACTGAGAAGTACACCAGACATTGACATTTCTGGTCCAAAAAAGTGTTCATTTTGCAAATGTAGCTTTAAAGGGCCTGTGTGGATCCAGGCTGGAGTAATATTCTGGATTCTTTTCTGAAGGAAGACTTCTTTGTTTTCCCCAAACCCACCTGGATGTTAATGTGAGGCTACTTCTCAACAATAGATGAGTGATGACAACTTCTATCCTCTTTCGAATGTTTAAAGAGAAATTGATCTAACTGGAGAGAGAAGTCGTAGCCAAGATGTTGAAGGATTTTTGTTTTCATCCTTAATCTTAATCCTCTCTGTGTGGCCCTTTTCATCCTGCTTAAGACAAAATGAAAGTGATTTATGTATCATTATGCTGTGCATTAAACACAGATACATGCCCCACATGAGTGTACTTGGACAAACTCTTCCAGGTTAGAAGTTAATCTTACACACTCCACAATACAATAAAAGCAATACTCTCCATTATGATGATATCACTAGTTAGTAATTTTTTCCACTTTAAGCTTTGGAGTTGTACAGCACTGCATTGTTTGCTTGGGGAAGTCAGAAAATTATGACCCCACCTACTCTCACAAAACCTGCATTCTAACAAACTGGTTTTTCACTATACTATAAATACACAAGCAAACATTTAACTTTATACTTGCAAACAAAACAAACAAAAAGAACGGGTTTGGGTTTATCCCGTGTAAAGGTAAGCGTTTTCCCCTTAAGAAAGCAAATAGCCTTTGTGTTATGTTTTGTTTGCAAATTCACCGTAGCTTGATGGTGAAAGGTGAACAGCCTAGATTGGTTGCTTGACATGGTTATTCTCATTTATCTCTTACAAGAACCTTACAAAGTAGATATAATTATTTCCATTTGCCAATATAGATACTGAGACTTCTCTAAGTGTGCACAATTACTAAGAAGGGATATTTGAAAATATATCTTACTACCAAGCCCATAAGTATGACACGCAGCTTAAGATTTTTGAATGATAATGTGGACAATTTCACACTCAGAGCCCCAATATTCTCCCAACTCTGGGTTAGAAGATAGCAAATGTTACTATGCTTAATGCAGGTTATAATATCAAATGTCCAATATTAAATATATTGAAATGATGAAAGTCAGTAACAGTTTCCAGAGTGACTTACAGCCTGGACCATCAGATGATTATGGACAGTGTCTTTCCATAATGAGACTGAGAAGTACGAATCTATCAGCAAACCTAAATCTGTTATAGTTTAAAAAAATATATCCCATTCTAGAGTCTGAGGCCTTTCACAGAGTACAGTGAACATACTACGTTCATTGAGATGAGTCAATAAATTTCAAAGCTTATTGAGTCAAGAGAATCTCTGGCAAAAGAATTCAACTTTCTCTCTCATCCATACACACATATCAAACCAACACTCAAATTCTTATCTCTTGATGAAACCACGATCATATATGCAAGAATAAAAACCACCGTGAGTGCAGGAAATGTCTCTCTTTCACTTTTGCTGGGTTTCCCGCATCAAGACCAGTTTCTGGCTTCCAAGAAGTAATCCATAAATATTTACTAAGTGTGCGAATTAGTCATGGATTAACCTATGAATAAATGTATTTTATGTCATGGAGATTCTAGATGCTTCCTACTGTGACTTTTAAAGTAATTATTTAAAAGGAGAGATAGTCTGAAATAAAAGACAAAGGCACTTACGATTTGTCACTGACTGAAGGAGAGCCTAAAAGCTATTAGAAATCAAGTAAATGTGTATTAAGTGATTTAAAGGATAAAAGGAAATATGTGGAAAGGCTTATTCATAAAACAAGAGTTATCCCAAGAAGGTTGCACCATGGACCTAGACTCACCTTGTAAATGAATAGTTGGCTATAGTAAAAAGAAAAGATAAGAAAAGCCTTGTAGTTCTGCCAATTTTTCCACTGTTGCTTCGCCATCACCCACTGTGTAAGACATAATTGGCTTGAGAGATGTGGAGAGGGGGAGGTTCTCATTATGGATAAGTTAATGATGTACAAAATAAGTACTTCAGAGCCTTTTGCATTGTGTTGTTTCCATTTTATGGTTTTAGGAAAGAGAATTTGACATTCATCACAGTCAGATCCAAATTCCTTCAAGATGATAGAAATGTAGTAACACTTGACATGAAAGAATTCCATTCAGCAAGTTCATGGGGGGTGCTCCTGCCAGACTCCTGGCCTTTTCTTTCCCTGCCATGGATTTCTTCTTTTTAAGACATGTCAACCATCTCATTTCATGTATGTCTCCTGAATTTACAGCTCTCCGACTTTCTTTATTTCCTCCTAACACTTTATTTCTTCCAAGTTACCCAGCCAATTATCTCTATTTATCATTTTCCCACTATTTTATATTTTCCATGTGTCTTGCCAGTAACCTTGTAAGGTGCATACTCTAAGCCCACACTCCTTAGACCAACTCCTATAAGTAGATTCCTTTCCTAAGGTGTTAAATGATAATGCAGTCACTAATTCTAAAACTTCTATTTTTTCCCACTTCCTCTTTTTCTTTTAATTGGTCTGCCTCTCAGCTGAAATTTCCCCAGTTGCTGTATAAGTAGGCCTTTTCCCAAGATGGCTTTAGTGTGTGTGGGATCACTACTTGAAGAATCATAAACTTACCCTTCAGTTCTGTACTCCCACTCAAGGTTGAGCAAGTAGATTAAGCAGTAGCAGGAGATGTTCAATTCATCATGAGCTTCCTCACAAATGGAAATTGGCTCTTAGACTGGCAAGAGTGTAAAATCTCCTTCACTGAGGACTTTACAGTTGGGAAAGAAACCAACATATCTGAAATAATTTAGAAGATCCACAGTAGAGCAGCAAAAATCTTAGAGAGGTCATCTCTATTCTCATTTCTCTCTGAAGGAGAATCGTACAGCAAAGGGCATTCTCACTACGTAGCAATACTTGACAATACTCATTGATAATGCAGGCTTCCAACACACTCTGAAATTTGAAAATTCAGTTTGACTTAAATGGGAGATAAATACATATTTTCTCAAACTTGATGTTTCCATGATTACAAATATTTTATGAAGTAATTATTTCAGAGCATTTGGTTTGAGTTGTCTATTCCTTAAAATATATATGACTTAATGTAAATGCTTTTAAACTAGAAAGTGTTTTCTTTCTATTAAAACTATGTGTTCCAAATTCTGAAATCTCGATTAATTCTGAAAGGCAGCATGCCACCAATTAAGATGCTGAAGAATATTGTTTGAGAAGAGCTGAACACAGTCTTTGGAAAGTCTCAGTGCTTGATACTTTATTTGACTTCTGTTGATTGCAACAAATGGCAGCTGCCTAGGTTGCAAGAGCCAGAGAAGGTCAGGACATGTCAGCGCCCTGGAACACATTAGGGATAAATATAGGCCATGCTAGTGGAAAAGTGGTAACATTCATAAGTATGAAAATTTAAGGAAGGAAGCTGTGGTAATGAAAATTCACAATACAACAGGGTATCAAACTGCTCTGGAAAATGTATTTGAATGTAAGGAGATGCCCTCCGTGGTCATATCATCCCATTTCCCATTCACTTACAGACCAGCAGACAGAAAAGGCAAACTGAGGCAGGAATGCTCCTCCACACCCCATCCCCAGGGTCACATAGCTAGTTTCATAACAGAGCTGGATGGAAACACACATCTTCAGAATCCTAATCCAGAGCTCATTCAACAGCTATGCGCTGCCTCTTAGAAGAGAGAAGGGTCTCCTTGGGAGGGAGAAAAAGAATTTCCATGGCTCATTTAAAATACAACATGTATAATATAGAATTGAGCATTTATATTTCCATTTTGAAAATTCTAGTCTCCAAGCGTACACTCAGATCACATCAAAAGAACTGAAAAGCATTGTCTTTCTCTTTTACTGGGTTCCTGAAATGGATCAAAGCACTGCGCTTTATTTATAAACACTGAATCCCCATTGTAACCTACAGTCCTTCTCCCTCAGTACCGCTAGTCATAAAAAATACAGTTCTAACCCTTTAGCTATGAGTTCACCTGGTACAGGAATTCACTAATTTTTTATGGCTGGAAAAAGTCAACTAAATTTTTATTGCCATAATCCTTCTAAAAAGCCAGACAGTGCAAAATGTAATTTTGTAGATTTTCTGCTATCATTCCGGTTACATAAGCACCCAGGTTAGAAGTATCAGAGAGGTGATTTTTGTTTTAGCCATCTTCTTTTGGGCTTACAAATCAAAACCCCCTCTACCTAGAATAAATTTAATACTTGGATAATTATAATTATGATTTCTTGGTCCATAACTCAAAACAATTTTCTAATTTTAGTCTGAAGCTTACTAAATGCAAAACTAAAGAAGGTAATGGGAAAAAGGCAAAAACTTTTTAAGTCTTCCCATCCAAAAGAAAGCAGGAAGTTGAAATGATGATGTGACCATCCTCCGCTCCGTGAGCTTCCTTTTTATGTCAGGTTTACTGAGGTAAAATGAACATACAGCAAAACTCACTCTTTTTAGATGTACAGTTGTGAGAATTTTGACAAATACATAGTAGTGTAACCATCATGAGGATTAAGATATAGAACAGTCCCATCACCCCAAAAAGCTCTCTCGCATCCCTCTGTAGCTGGCCCGTTTCCTCAGCTTCAGCCATTGCAGACGCAGATCCATTTCCTATGCCTGTAGTTTTGCCTTTTCCAGAATGTCATATAAATTCAATCATATAGTGTTAAGGATTTAATATTGGGTAGTATCAGAAGAGATAAGAATCTTGGATAGAACTTCGGGAGCCACAATTGCCAAAGAAAGGAAACCCTAAAAAGACGACTAATAGTAGTGGCCAGAGAGGTAGAAAGTATACAGGAAGAATATCTTACATTTAAATAAAGAGATGAAAACTTTCAAGAAGAATAGAAGAAATAGAAATAGAGATTTTGATAGACAGAGATATAGAGAGAGTTCATGGGAGAATTGGAATTAGAGAGACAGAGATAGAGAAAGAGAGAGAGAGAGATGGGAGGGGAAAAGAAGAGGAGAGAGAGGATAAAAGAAGAGGAGAAAGGAGAAGAGGGGATGTGAAGGGAGAGAAGGAAAGGGGAAGAGAGAAGAGAATCCACAGTGCCAAGCTATGCTTGGGGCAGCAAACAAATGCACAGCAAGTAGGACTGCCCAATGTAGCCTAATCTTTCAAGAGTCACATTTTTCTCTTTTCTCTGAACACCTATAGCATGTTCTCCATCTTTATTATGGTTCTTAGGAAACTCAACTGAATTATAGTTTCATTAAATTTCAACATTTGTACTCTGACACCCTGAGCTACGGGATATGGGAGGCTGCATGACCCATCATCTCAATTAGACTATAAAGTCTTTGATGGCTAGAGTTTTTTTAAAGTCACCTTTGCATCCAGCCCAGTGTCTAGCACAGTGTCTGGTAAAGGGTGGATGCCCACCAATATTTCCCATATGTCTATGAATGAATAAATCAATTGATTAAAGACACAAATATAAATTCTGCTTTTAAAAATCCTGCACTCTTTTCAAAGAGTAAATTTTATTGTAAATTTATTTAGATTACTTGAATCCTCCACTTCGTATTATCTTTTACCTCTTGGTCATTTTCTGGCTCATGCAATTATATAACCCCCAAATTAATTCCCAGTAAAAAAGGATCAATGCTAGACATGGACAGATGAATGCACCTCTGAGAAAATTGAACCATTATG
This sequence comes from Cheirogaleus medius, assembly GCA_008086735.1. Lineage (NCBI taxonomy): Eukaryota > Metazoa > Chordata > Mammalia > Primates > Cheirogaleidae > Cheirogaleus > Cheirogaleus medius. The sequence continues at coordinate 8,091,650 of VBSM01000605.1, read as the reverse complement.
GTTTGTGGACTATGAAATTATGTAGCAACACCAGGCATATGCCACAGAGCTTCATGAACTGTTCCTTCAGTAAGGCATCATTAATTTCCAGAATTCAATGAATGGAGCCCACCATAGATGGTCATTTGTTTTGATGTTCTCCAATTATATTATTGCTGCATTCATAAAAGTAATGCCACTGACCTGCCATCAATTGGCCATGTACTCAAGGCAGCTTTCAGCACAGTGCAATGGATCTACTTACCTTACAAATGCAGCCAGCTCAGGCTGTGGTCAGCAGATACCTCAGTCCAAGGTGAATGCTTCTATAACTTGAAGAAAACTCAACTACCTCCACCCAAAATTCATAGATGCTTCCTGTTAGCTTAACCATAAAGCTTTTTGTTTCTTTTCTTCTTCTTAGAGAGAGAATGGTGTGAGAACAGCCTGCCAAGGAATGTTATCTGAACAAAACAGACTATCATAATTTCTAAGTTCTATAAGTTCTATTATATCTGTTGCCATCATTGGGTGGACAGCTTGATAATGAGATCTATTTCTTTCTTCCTCAGCCCAGAGGAACATTCTGGAAACCAGAGGAAAAATAAAGAGGACCTGGCTTCAGGTTTGATAATTTAGTCTTCAGAAAATAATCTTATCCTAAATATACTTCTAGGCTAAATTGTCTCTGAGTATTATTTTTAATAATAATTGGGGGGTGTGAGTGTGTGTCTGTGTGTGAAGTCAAAATTTTTTTTCTTGACAATAAGAAATAACCCTTATTCTCCACATCAGCCCCTAGAGAGAGTTAAGAGGGTCGAGTGCCCAGTTCCCTTGGAACTGCCCTGCAGAACCCTAACCTAACTCACCCTCCTGCTCATGGTGTGAGTTCTGCTAAAGATTGAGAAGTGGACTGCTAGGAAAAGGGTCCTTGGGTCCTCGTTTTCTTGGACAAGACTAACACCTGTGAGAAGAAATTAGTTTTCTCAAGAGAGTAGAGGATCTTAGGGTGGAACAATATGTCAAGGGGGTCTGAACACTACAAACAAATGAGTCTAAGAAGTGATAAAGAAAGAGAAATGTGAGCTGACCCACATTCAGCCTTCTGCTGATCCCATCCAGAGAAAGTAGGATGTTTCTGAGGTAGACTAGTTCAGTTGTTTGGGGCAAGGGCCAAGTACAGCTGGAAGTAACTTGAAACATGGCTTGTGGCAGAGTTAGGAGTGCCTGGAGGAATATGGGGAAACAATAAGTAACTACAGAGAAGATAGTTTAGGGTTAGACATAAGACAAACACAATTTTCTAATATACTGCTGATGTTTGAATAAAGGGGAGAGAGTGGCAGAGGAAGGACACTATCCTCAGAGGACAATATTTGCATTAATAATAATTCTCATGATACCTCATAAAGTTGAAATGCTGCTACTCATAGTAGACCACATAAGCTCATCTAAGGACCATCTCTCTTGAAGAAAGCTCAGTTATGAAATACCAAAATAATTTTAATGTTAAGAAATATACTGGGTTAAATAGTGTCCCTCGAAAACACATGTTCACCAAGGACCTCAGAATGTGACCTTATTTAGAAATGGAGTCTTTGCAGATGTAATCAAATTAAGACAACTTTATACTAGATTAGGGTGGGCCTTAATACAATGACTGTCATTATGAGAAGAGGAATATTTGGACCCAGAGACACACAAAGAGGGAAGATGATATGAGACAGACATGGAAAACACCATGCGATTGAAATGATTCATCTATAAGCCCAGGAAAACCAACATTGCCAGAAACCACAAGAAGCTAAAAAGAGGCAAGAGAGGATTTTCCCCTAAAATCTTCAGAGTTAGTACCTCCCTACTGAGACCTTGATGCCAGACTTCTAGCCTCCAGAACTATAAGACAATGAACTTCTCTAGTGTTGAGCCATCTCGTTTGTGGTGCTTTGCCATAGAAGCCATAGGAAACCAACAGAAAGATTAACCTTGAAAATCAGCAAAACTAAGAGGCGAGCAATTATACTGTGAATGTACTATTAAAGTAATAATTACAATTACAGCAATAATAATATTGATCATGTATCAAAGAAAGACATCTTACCTTTTAGACAAAAAGGACAAGAAAAAGGAAAACATTTCATGAAATAGATGGCATGTATGTTGGCAGGAGGCTTCCCAAATATATAGGATGGATAGTAGAGGCTTGAGTGGAACATTAGTCATAACAGTGGACCTCCCAGGACTGAGTTTCCTCATTGCTAAAACAAAGTCAACATCCTGCAGGCCTGGTCTTGACAAATTCCCTCAGTATTTGCTTATCTGAGAAAGTCTTTATTTCTCCCTCATAAAAGAAACTTAGTTTTGCAGGATACAGAATTCTAGGATGGCCATTACTCTGTTTAAGAAGACTGAGAATGGGGCCCCAATCCCTTCTGGCTTGTAAGGTCTCAGTTGAGAAGTCTGCAGTTAGTCTGATGGGTTTTACTTTGTAAGTTACCTGATGTTTTTGGCTTATGGCTCACAGGAGTTCCTCCTTCATGTTAACTTTGGCCAATCTGATGACTACGTGCTGTGGTGATTGTCTCTTTGAGATGAATCTCCCAGGTGGTCACTGTGCTTCTTTTACCTGGATATCTAAATTTCTAGCAAGACCAAAGAAGTTTTCCTCAATTATTCCCTCAAATAGGTTTTCTAGCCTTTGTGTGTTTTCTTCTTCATCCTCAAGGATGCCTAAAATTATTATGTTTGGCCTCTTTACATAATCCCATATTTCTTGTAGGTTTTGTTCATTCCTCTTATTTCTCTGTTCTTTATCTTTGACTGACTTATTTAATTCAAAGGTGTTGTCTTCAAGCTCTAAGATTCTTTCTTCTGCCTGATCTAGTCTATTCTTAAAACTTTCTACTGTATTTTGTATTTCCTTGAATGAATTTTTCATTACCAGAAGTTTTATTTTATTTATTTGTTTAGTAATTTGATTTCTTTAGTGAATTTTTCATTCATTTCCTGTATTGTTTTTGTGGTTTCCTTGTGTTAGTTTTCCATTTTTTTGTTATATTTCGTTGAGCCACCTTACAATCCACTTTCAGAATTCTTTATCTGTCATTTTAATATTTTTGTTTTAGTTGGTATCCACTGGTAAATAATTATTGTTTTCTTTTGGGGCTGTCCTTTCCCTCTGATTTTTCATATTTCTGGAGTTCTTTTGTTGATTCCTTCTCATCTGGTCTCTTGATTGAGTCCTGAAGATAGTATCTAAGCCTAGTTTGCAAGCTTGTATCTGGGTCTCCAAAGATTGATCCCTGACTGTAGCAGGGAGAGGAGTGCTGGTCCTGAGTTGCCTATGGGATGTTTAAGCAGGTTTGATGATCCTCTTGGGTTGTTTATGACCTGCAGTCTTCACCTCTTCCCCTCAGTGTGAATTGTGTTTGGTCCCCTCAGCATCTCTAATTATCAGGGAAATGCAAATCAAAACCACAATGAGATATCCCCTAACTCCTGTGAGAATGGCTTTTATCAAAAAGTCCCAAAACAATAGATGCTGGCATGGATGCAGAGAGAAAGGAACATTTATACACTGTTGATGGGACTGCAAACTAGTATAACCTCTATGGAAAACAGTATGGAGATTCCTCAAAGAACTAAAAGTAGACCTGACATCTGATTCAGCAATCCCACTACTGGGTATTTACCCAAAGGAAAAAAAAGTCATTTTACCAAAAAGACACTTGCAGTCGAATGTTTATTGCAGCACAATTCGCAATTGCAAAGATGTGGCATCAACTCAATTGCCCATCAACCCATAAGTGGATTAATAACATGTGGTATATGTACACCATGGAGTACTACTCAGCCACAAGAAAAAATGATGAATTAATACCTTTTGTAACAACCTGGATGGACTTGGAGACTATTCTCCTAAGTAAAGTATCAGAAGAATGGAAAAACAAGCAGCACATGTACTCACTATTAAATTGGAACTAACTGATCAGCATTCATGAACACATACAGAAGTAAAATTCAACAGAAATCAAGCAGGTTGGTGGAGGGAGGAAAGGATGGGTGAAATCACACCTAATGGGTACAATGTACATGATCTGAGTGATGGGCACACTTACACTTTGACTCAAGCTGTACAAAAGCAATCCATGTAATGAAACATGTGTACCCCCATAATATTCTGAAATTAAAAAATTAAATTAAATTTAAAAATAAAAAAAATCCTTGTTGTGTTTATTTCACATAGATTTTTTTTCCGTATAGACATTTTAATGTCAAATGAGAAAATGTTTTGAAGAAATGGTCAGAAAATTATATCTATGCAGATATTAATTGCTTTTATTAATAACTGTATGGGTTTTTTTGAATTTTAATAGTGTTGATATTTTCAAGAGACGAATTTCAGAGATGTTTGGAAATGATAGCTCTTCAACTCTTCTGTAATAAATTTTTCAGCCTGAATCAAAAACAGAATAAGTGAGCAAAGTAAATACAAATTGATATTAGCAATCAAAAGAAAGAGAAAACAATTACAATTAAAAGTTAATTTACTTCTACAAGCAGCAATAAGTTTCACAGATAAAAATCTACAAGATGAAACAAAAACATGACACTATAACATCAGGTATAGGGAATGATGTATTACCATTGTGACTAAATATAGACTAAATATACTGAGTATATAAACATATAGATATAAATGCACAAAAATGCTATCATACTTGCACTATAAAAGTAGGTGTATGACATATAGCTTTGAGGTATTCTTTAGAAACCAGGAAATACCACCAATCACAACAGTCCTTGTAAAGAAAATATAAAGTGTTCTTTCACATCTAGATTAAAACATTCTATACATTTTTTGCCCATCTTATTGGCCATCACCTTATTTCATATATTTTAGCTGCTCAAGAAATATTTTGATTACATTAATAAATATGGTTAATAACTGGGGCAATCCAAGCAAATCCACACTTCCCCTACCCCCAAGAAAGCAAAGAATATGTTTTCTAAAGATTAATTGCATATCTTACATATGTTAAAAACCGTCATACTAAATTAATTTACCATTTCTTCAAAAAGTATATGAGCCAGATGGGCAATGGAAACAGGGACTCAAGACCTCAGAAGAGGAAATTTAGTTCAGGTAGTATGTACTGAGACAGATTAAGTTTTTTAAAAAATATTTTGGTTCATAAAAATTAAAGGGAAAAATTATATATATACATCATAAATATATATGTTTTTAATATAGTCAACTGTCCTGGATTCTGAGTGGGTAACTCAGTGGTTATTCATAATGGCAAACAGACTCTTGTCCTTAAAATCTCCCTTACCTGGTCTTGACCTCAGCATCAGACTACTCCTCAAGTACTGTGTGCCTTTTTCCCTTCTTATCCCACACGGTTGCATCCCTCCTGCTAGCTCTCATACCCAGAGAAGTCCCACTCATTAAAAAGGGCAGATGTGACAAGTGAAGACCTCTGCATGCCCTGCTAAACCTGCCCCTGCCTATCCACAGCCATCCGCCCACGTAAGTACCTCAGACTATGGGGCTCTCACTCTCGCCTTTATAGCAAAATCTCTTGGGAGCCATGAGAGGCTCCTCCTCAGCAACTCCAAAGACCCCTGCCCAATTCCCACACATCTCCCCACTCTATGTTGCGTGGCGGTCCTGACCCTTTGTTCCTGAAACTCGCCTCCAGCCTTTCCTTCCCCACTCCTCACCATCCTTGCCCCAGCTCTTTGCCTGGATCCTGTTCCTGTAACTTGTCAACTAATGGTAAGTTCCCTCCAGCATCTGGCCCCAGCCCTATCGCCCTGCGCCCACAGCCTCAGAGACTTTCTACTCTTCCATAGCCAGGACCTCTGTCTTTTGCTGAAGAGCCACATGACCACCTGCTTGTGAGATTATTTTCAAAAGGCTACTCTTCTGTATATTGTCTATTTGGTAATTGCCTTAAACTATTGCAGTATAAACAGTATTGAGTCCATGTGTGTATAAGTTAATTTTGATTGATCTACTTGGGTTGCTTTGTTAGCATTTGAAATATATCTATCCTAATTTATAATCTATACAGTAATCCATAATTGACATAGTAGTTGAGACAGATGCTTTAAATACATGTGTCTAAATTACACAGGCTTGTTTATTTGTACAAACTGTGCCAGAAATAAATTTGCTTTGGTGAAATGAGTAGAAACGTTTTACAGCACCTTCTGTCCTTACACGAGGAGGTGTAAGACATTGGAATCTAGCAGTCCCAGCAGTGTGGTAGCTTTAAGCAGCATCCCATGCCTCGAGTTCCATTTAGCCCTATTTCTGCTTCCAAACCCCTCTCTCACCCTGATCTCCCTTTTCTCTCTCCATCCCTCCACCCCCCAAAAAAGAGAGGGCTCTTTCCTGCCCTCACTTCACCAGTCCTGCTGTCAAATTGCATCTGCATCCATCTGAGAATTAACCTTTCATGTAAAAGTCTTCTCAGCCTGCATAAAACAGAGTGGAGACACTTCTGCACTTAGAAATCTCTTGACACTTTTTGTTTTTTCCTGTTTGCTAATAATGTTTGCTTTTGGCAGGATTTCAGTCTGTTAGTTGCTTTAATCATAATTACCTGTGCTATAATATATAAATAAGCATATGATAAGGTTGTGGTAGAGATAGATAGTCAGGCTATCATGAAGAACGTGAACAGCCCCCATATACAATTCCGTTGTTAGGGCTTCCTGACAATGGCTGAATGTTGGAGTTGGCTGGGGTCAGCTCACAAATCCAACCAAAACTTCACTAATATTGAAGTCATATGGTGTAAGATCACACAGGTTTTCTTTCCTATCCCTTCCCCATGTCTACATCTTCGGGAATATTGTCTTCTTCTCTTCCTTTTTTGGTGGATGCAGGCTGGAAGCAGTTTAGGCCTCCTCTCTCCTTCACCTCAGTATTGTGGGGATCAAGTTTGCTGGGTGCTACCTTTGCCATTAGGCTCCACCCTCTCTGGTTATGGGCTGAATTGCATCCCCCAAAGCAAAATGTGGAAGTCCTAACCTCCAGAACCCGTGAATGTAACCTATTGCAAATAGTCATTGCTGATGTCATCAGGTTAAGATGAGGTATTAGAATGGGCCCTAATCAAATGCCTCTATAGCCCTTATAAGAAGAGAAAACAAGACACAGACAGAGACACAGGGAGAAGGCAATCATGTGAACACAGAGGCAGAGGTGAGGGTTGTGTTGCTGCAAGCCAAGACCTCTTGGAGCCATCAGAAGCTCAAAGAGACAAGAAAGGACCTTCCCCTAGAGTTTTTGAAGGGAGCATGGCCCTGCCAACACTTTGCTATCATACTTCTGGCCCTCAGAACTGTGAGAGAAAAAATTTCTGTTGGTTTAAGCCACCCAGTTTGTAGTTCTTTGTCATGGCATCCCTGAGAAACTAATACAATTCCCAACATTGCTTTTCCTATCAGCCCTCAGAACAAATTGGTGCTCAGTAACTGCTTGTTATACAAGCAACTAATGATCTGGTGGCTGTGGGGCTGATCCCATCCACCTCCTCTTCATCCTTTATATTGAAATAAGGTTAATTTTCTTATGGTGCAGCTGTGACTCTTATTGTCCTTCTTTTGTTCAAAATCCTTGTGGATTATCCCACATTTACAACAGAATAAAAGTGCTGAGCAAGGGTCTCCGAGGACCAATCCCCGCTTTCCAGCTGCATCTCCTACCACGCTGCCTCGGACCTCTCCCCACACACTCTGGTCGGGTTCCTAGACGCCCTTGCCCTCCACAGCACTCTGCCTTCCACACCTGTAACCACACTGTCCCCACCTCGGCTTCTTTTTCTCCTATTTCTACAGGTCAGACCTAGTTCACATGCCATTTTTGGAGTGATGACTTTTCTAAACTACTCTCCCAAATAGGAATTTGTATCTCCCTGTTTCTTAAGGCCATATGCATATGAATGTGTGCCTCTATTATGACACTCAACATATTCTGCAGTATAATATAGTGAATTATAAACATGTTCTATCTCCCTGCCTGGATTCCAAGCTCCTTAAGAGTTTTCATTTTTGCATACCCTGAGTTATCTTGCATACAGACTGGCATATTGCATAATAGTGGTTAGAATGAATTGGGAAAAAATTAATTGAGGTTGTTTCAGTAAGATTCAATGGTCACATGTTAATGAAATAGCATCAGTCCTCTATGAAAAGTTATCCATTGGCATTTGCACACTCAATGCAAGCTATTATCCAGTAAGTTGCCAAGTGATAGATCATACATCAGAGAGAAAAAAAATACTCCTGTAATTGTTTACTTTTGGTAACATGATTGATTATTCCATTGTGTGTGTATGCAAAAATAATTAATTATAAGGAGTCAAGTTACTGAATATCTCATTAGTTTCATCATCCCTATCTTTTATAACCATTCTTCCCAGCTTGTGATTGCTTAGTTTCCCCCTTTGATGCTTTGCTCACTACTTATATTTTTCTTCTCTTAACTTTTCTAAATGAAGAAAGGGAATATGTGAGCAATATATGCATATATTAACAAATATCCACTCATACACCTAAAATAAGATATGCTTAGCCTCTTTCTTGATTAGCAAATTATAATTAATATTCCAATCTGAAAAAAGGAATTTGAGCCTTTATTGTAACCCAATCTCTATATATAAAGCTTGAAATTCTTTTTCTAATGCCACAGCACACAATTGACACAATCTGATATTTATTTTTGCAACTTACGGTAACAATTCAGTGAGACTGGGTCATGACTCACAAATGGAATACCATTTTGTAGAGGTCTTTCAATGCTCAAACTTTCTCAGTCACTGTGTGTAGCTGATTAACTGGAGTTAATGTACTTCCCCCCTCTAAGTTCTTTTGTTGCTTTTTGCTCTATGAATTTGTCCTAGCTCAGCTAATCAATGCTCTGTTACAAAAGCTCTGAGCAAAAGGCTTTAATGTAAGAACTGTGCTACTATTTTTCTGGAAGGTATGAAAATGAAAAATAACTGAGTCAAGGTCCAGGCAGTGACTACAAGTAAGGAAAAAAGAGTGTTCACTAATGTGCTTTCAAAAAATAAGTTCTTGAGTTAAGTGCTTTTATTATGAAAGGAAATGTCCAACATGGACCAACTGGCCTCATAAGAAAAATATAAAAATGATTCTCAAAAAAACAAAGGCATTCTAGTGTAGATCCAGAAATATTTCATGATATGTGAAAAAGGAACATTTACCCTATAAGAAAACCATGGATTGTACATTGTAATGACTAATTCAGAATGTTTAAGTTAGTTTCTAATCACTGAATAATTTGACCTGAAACTTTTAGTTTCTCCTTTTCAGCCATCTGTATTTATCAGTTTAAAGTTACATCTATATTTGCCCATATAAAACTGCATTCCTCATCTCTGCCTGACACTTGTGTATTTTCAAGGAAATGAAGAATTTAGGAAGACACAGCACTGGTACTTCCACCAACACGCCAGTAGAACACATAAGTATTCAGAGTTCAACCTATAATGTTGACTTTCCTACTCTGTAATTATTATTGCTTTACTTTAAAATAAAACATCATAGATGTTTCCTACACTTAAACCCTTTGGTATATATCCTCATATTTCCTAGAGACTAAATAACAATAAATAATATCAGCAATGAGCTTCTTCCTTATCTGGCCCGGCCCTCCCATGAAGTACTCAAATAACAAAATCGGACCCTAGAACTTCATATGGAGCCATATGTTTTGTCTTCTTCAAGTACATCTCTTAGGGATCCATATTGACTTGATATTTGTTAATCACAAGAAACAAACCATGCTTAAGTTGTACAGTCTTTGCAAAAAAATATTTCTCATTTACTCTGGTTGAGCTTAAGGATCACACAATATCATCAGAGATTCTAGAAAGTTAAACCAAGAGTTTCCACAGAGATCATCAAGTTTAACCATTTAATCGTATCCCTTCTGTGATTATCAAGTGTAGTTTTTATAAATAGCATTATAGTTCTATAGGATAAGGATGTCAATATTAATAGGAAGGTTAATAAAATATTAATAAAATAGGAAAATGATGGTTAGATTTAAAATATTTTGATTTACCTACCAGTAGGATACATTCAAATCTCTCAAAGACTTACCTGCCTAAGAAACTAATTTTCAGAGATAATAAACATTTAGATTCTGTCTTCTTATATAGTGGGATTGGCTCCAGAGATTACTATAAACTTATTGGTTTGGCCTTCAATTATATCCATCAATTTATCCTGTTCTCAAAAGCACTTGATAAACCGCAAAAAAACAGGCATTTGCTTCCTCTTGAATAACTTAAGTCTAATTGAGAAATTGGAGTAAAAAATGTAAAATAAAAAGATACAGAGATTTATTAAATTATATTGATATTTTAAAGGAAATTATTGTTTCAAAGACTGTTTTAGTTTAAAATTTTTCTGTGGATTGTACTAATCTGGAAAGATTATTAGTGACATTTCTGATGAGGAATTTTAAGGGTATGGAGAAGCACACATTGCTTTAAATATTGTGGATAAAGTTGCAAGTATTAAGGGAGATGATGTTGACAATCTCATAACTACACATTATTTAAACGTCAGTGGCATCATTCTGATATTTATACCCTGATATTAAAATGTGAGTCTTTCCTTTAGCAAATTTAATTTGAAGTGTTTCCTGGATATGACTTTCTTCTGGGTCAATCAAAACTACAAAGATAAGCAGTTATATGAATGAATGACCATTAATTGCTATGCACTCTTAACATCCAACTTTAAGGACTGTCAACATCATTAAGAAGTGTGCTTTAAAAAGCCAATTTCATGTGTGATTTCAATTCTACATAGCAACTGGAAGTATACAATTTTTAAATGACTCATTCAGATATTTTCTATCATGTATACCAAATATCAAGAATGACTGTTTCATAATTTTGACCTGGTGGGATATATTTTGTGCATGCTCTGTTTAATGCCTATCCAGGTGTCCTTTGGTTTACAATTCTTCCCATTACATGATACTTTCATTCATCTTTTATTATATTGTGAAATAGTACTTTATAACCCTTTGGTGTGTTAGGTCTCAAAAATTAATATCAACTTTCTTCAGCTATGATTAAATATGAACATTCCTGCTGCCCATCTTTTCCACTTTTTCTTTGCAATGAGTATAATAAAAATATATCCTCTTTAACAAAATGAAAACGTAAGAAAGATGATAAAATTCTTTGAAAAGAAAAAGTGAGTCAAAATAAAAAAAGGCAAAGATACAAGTTATTGCAAGTTAAAAGTAAATAATAAACTGCTTTGCAAATATTATAATTTAAATAAACAAAATGGAACTAATATTTCTGAGATGAATATATGGTATCTTACCCTTTAATAAATTGGTTTTCATATCCACAGCATAAAAAAGTATTACTGGGGTATATATAACATATTAATAGTTGAAATAAATAATAAAATGATAGATGTTTTCCTTTCTTTCTTAAAAAATATTCTTTATTCAAAAATCTCATTAAATGGATTCAAGCAAAAACAACACACCAAGCTTTTACAGAGAAACTTCAAGATTTTACAACCCTTCCAGTATTCAAGATATGTTTCATAGCAGAACAAGAAAGTTACCCACCACCTGGTATAGGAAATTGATAATCTATTTTATCTTTCATCTTTGTGGTATGGTTGGTCTCAAAGTATTTAGAAAACACAAGAATATTTCTATAGTGTATCTTTCCCACTCCAAACATAAAATTGTAGTGATATCTGATTCTAGATGCAAACCACACCAAACATAAATAATTTATTACTGTGTACAAATACAACCAAGAAAACTAGTAGAGAACAGAAATACAACTATAATGTGTATATGTGCATGTGTGTGTACACACACACATGCACACATACAAAGAGAAAAAGAGAGAGAGAAATATTATTTTTAAAGTTTACAGCAATTTCTATGGTTGGTCTTAAAGTGATATTTATTTCCAAAACTAAAATTTGTTCAAATTTAGAGGAGCAATTTCTAACATTTTCACAATTAAGAATCTCCTCTATTAATCTCCTATGAATGTCATAGTTTAAAAGATTTTCAGTTCTACTGTCAAGAAAAATTGAATATATTTAGAATTAATTCATTTTCCATTATATTAATCAAAGACAAATTTATTTGAAACTACAATAAGCACAAAACATATTCAATAAATAAAAAATGCCTTTTTAATTAAGTATTATTTACATTGAAATATTTAAAAGAGCTGTGTGCACTCAAGATTCTGAAAACCAGCCTCAGAAACCATTGGCTTTAGAATCAAGAAATCCTGCCGTAAATCTTACCTCACATATTTACTAGCTGTAAGTCCTTAAAGAAACCATTTAAACCCTCCTCAGGAACTTGAGTCTCTCAGTCTCTATGCCAGTAAAATTAAATTAAGGATACCATTGCATCAATATCACAGGGTTATTGTAAAAATCAATTTTTTAAAAAAGAATACTGTGTATCTTTTACAACATGTATAAACACCAGACACACATTAGTATTACTCATGTAAGTACTTTGATTAATATTCCTGCCTTACATATATATATATAAACCGTAAATGATTATATCATTCAAATTAATGGTGAAAGGGACTTGTGCATTCTTTTCAGAAAGGAGTCTTGAAAGGAACAACATAACATGTAGTGTAAGGAAATGTAGAAGCATGCAAGTGGCATCATAGTAGAAAAAGTCAGAAAAAGCTCACCTGTAAAAATCTAAAAGCATCATAAGCAAATGACTGACTCAATCCTTCTGACTCTGCATTTTATGTCAATAAATGTATAATAACAATGGCAAAGACACTCTGTCCATAGTACGCACTATTATTAGTAATTATGGTAGTGAAAGCTATAGCGATAGAGGTATCAATGAGGTAAGAGTGAAAAAAACTTCAAAGATGTTCATATTCAGATGTACAAAAAATAGTGATATCATTTTATCTAAATTTAGATCCAAGTTTATAGCTATGAATTTATATTTTAAGGACTATGAATCTACATACATTTAAAAATATTATTAATTAAAAGATTAAAAGGAAAATGAACCACAATGACTTAGTCAACTAAGATTTGAGCACACATTATGTATAAGTCTGTTCTAAGTACAGATGGATTACAATATAGATAAAAAATACCATGCAGTTCTGGCAAAGATGAAGAGAAATGACCCTCTTGCATATTTCTGATAGAGAAGCAAACTCCTACATCTTCTTTGGAAAATACTCTGGAAATATCTTTTAAAATTAATAATACATGTAATCTTTGACCTAGTGGTTTCCCATTTGAAAGCTAGCATAAAGAGATGAACATAAGGAAAGATATATGTAAAAGGATGTTTACTGCAGGATTTTTTTATAGTGGAAAAAAGGCAACAGTAATAACAAATCAGTAATGACAGTAATAACCAAACAGTAACAACAAATCTGGGGGAAAAAGTCTGATACTAATCATCAGGGACATATATAAAAATTTTGAACATTAAAAATAATGAGTTAGATCTATATATTCTGACGTGGAAGTAAGTCCATGATATATTGAAAATTAATTGAAAAAAGGAAGCGGGTACAAAAATCAACTCAAAATAGATTAAAGACTCAAATGTAAGACCTGAAACTATTCAACTACTACAAGAAAACACTGAGGAAATGCTGTAGGGCATCGGTCTGGGCAGAGATTTTTTGAGTAAGACCTCAAAAGCCCAGGCAACCAAAGCAAAAATAGACAAATGGGATTACTTCAAGTTAAAATAACTTAATAGCAAAAAAAAAAAAATCCCACAAATAATCCCATGAAAAAGTTGATCTCATAGAATTAAAAAAGTAAGACAGGATACTAGAGGCCGGGATGGGTGGCAGAGGAGAAGAGAGGGAGTAGGGTAGGGACAGGGAGAGATTTGTTAAAGGCTACAAAACTACAGCTAGATAGGAGGAATATATTCTAGTGTTCTATGCCAATGTAAGATGTATTAACAGGTAACAATAATATTATATTGTAGTTAAAAATAATATGTAGTTTCAAATAGATAAAAGGAGGATATTGAATGTTCTCAACACAAAAAAGGTGATACATGTTTGAAATGATGAATATGCTAATTACTCTGATCTGATCATTGTACGATATGTTTCTAAACATCACTATGTACCCCATGAATATGTAAAATGATTATTTTTCAATTAAAAATACAATTTAAAAAATACATGAAGGACCTAAATAAACATTTCTCAAAAGAACACGTACAAATGACCAACAGGTATATGAAAAATGCTCAACATCACCAACCAACAGAGAAATGCAAATCAAAACCACAATGAGATATCATCTCACCCCAGTTAGGATGGCTATTATCAAAGACAAAACATAACAAATGTTGGAGAAAATATGGAGAAAGGGAGACACTTATACTATGTTGGTGGAAATGTCAAGTGGCACAACCATTATGAAGAATAGTATGAAGATCCCTCAAAAAATTAAAAATAAAATTACCATATGATCCAGCAATCTGACTATTGGTTATATAGCCAAAGAAAGGAAATCAGAATACAAAAGAGATATCTGCACTCTCATGTTTATTGAAGCACTATTCACAATCGCCAAGATGTGGAATCAACCTAGGTGTTCATCAGTGGAAAAATGGATAAAGAATATGTGGTATATAAATACAAGGAGATATTATTAAGCCACAAAAAAAGAGTGAAATCCTGTCATTTGCAACAATGCAGATGGAAGTGGAGGTCATCATGTTAAGTAAAATAAGCCAGGCACAGAAAGACAAATATTGCATTTCTCACTCTTATGTGGGAACTAAAAAGTGGATTTCATGGAGGTAGAGAGTACAATGACAGCTACCAGAGGCTGAGAAGAGAAGGGGGAATGGACAAAGAGAAGTTGGATAAGCAGTCCAAAAATACAGTTAGATAGGAGGAATGATTCTAGTATTCAATAGCACAGTAGAAAAATAGTCAACATTAATGAGTTGTGTATTTCAAAATATCTAGAAGAGAAGAATTGTAATGTTCCCAACACAAAGATAAATATTTGAGGTGATAGATATCCCAACTACCCTGATTTGATCATTCAACATTGTATACATGTATCAAAATATCACATGTACCCCCAAAATAAGTATAACTATTATATATCAATTAAAAATTACAAAAAAAGGTAAATTAATGGAATGGGAGATATTTTTCTGTAGGTTTTAAAAGAATAAAGATTAAGATGCTGGAAAAAAAAGTGGGAGAGATTTTAGGAGTTCTGTCTGATCATCTAATTATTAACTTTTTTGCTTTATAAAACTTTATATTATATAAATAATAGCTTCTTATTTTAGTTTTTAATTGGATAAAATAAATAATTTTGAAAAAATGGCACAGAAGTTATTGAGATGACTTAGGGTTGCATTCAAGTAGCTTAAAATACAGAAGGTAGCACAGACTTTTAAACAATTGTTCTAAGACAAGTTAGAGAGGGAAAAAAACCACTCCGTAGGAGACATTAATTCGATATCACCAAAACACATGAGAAATGTCATAGGGAGTTGAAGGGTGATTAAAATTGAACTGAAAAGGATTTGGGTAGAGTGAGTCGATAATTGTCATATCCACTCTTTCTACCCAATACTCTTCTAAGAATATAGACCCATTGAAGCTAGAGACAAAAGCTGGGAATTGCTGAATAAGGCGAAATGAGGCTGTACTGACAGCTTTATGCCTTCCCATTTGCTCTGTCCAGTTGACACACTCTGAGCAAGGCAACAAGACACCAGTTCCCACCCCACTTGAGCACGTGGAAATTTAGCTCATTAAAATGTTTGTAAAACGTTTGGTTATATTTAATTTTGCTGCAGTTTTGTACGTGCAGCCAGAGAGAGCTAAAATAATCTAGAGGAGATAACAGAGACATTCTTTAACATTTCTAAATAGATTTTGCTGAGCTATAATCTTAATCTGGTAATACTCTAGATATGTGGAGAAGATAATTTAGTTACAGAAGAAAATGTTTATTAACAATCAATCTTGAAAAGATAGAATATCCTTAGAACTCTTCTATATGCAGATGGCACTCTTGTGGTGGGATCACAATGAAATGCTAAATAAGCCAATTTGTATGTGGTCTTTGATAGAGTAATTGAGTGTTTGTCTTTGTGGGATTCTGACTTCCAAAATTACCCCTGTGCAGACCTGAACATCATTCAGGCAACTGCTTAGCACTTAAATAGCTTTCATAGAAACAGATGGCAATAATAAATAAATCTGCATATCAAATACTTACTGGTAAAACTATAAGGCTGCTATGAAAATTAAAATCTAAGCAAATTGGTAAATTAAAAAAAAACCAGATTAGTAGGTTCCCAACTACAGTCAAAATGAACCATGGAAAAATTCTTAAAATGACAGCAGTTCTAAGCTTTGTGAATGCATAAATTAAGTAAAAATGTCTTAATGTTTAATGAAATTTAAGTCAAAGTTTATTAACTATAGGTGGAGAGGAGAACTATATGTCCAAGTTTCCAAGGTAGAACATAGGTAGGTGGTGCCCATGTGAGACTCAAGGCCAACATCTGCTTGGCCTGCACAGGCGACTGATTCTCTGGGGCTCTGCCCTTGGTTTTCTTCTTTTCTTAGGCCACATAGATAGGCTCCATGGAGGAATCTCATCTACACTCCTCTACATGCAGGTGACCCTTAAATCTTCAATGCCACTTGAAATCTCTTTCCTAGTCTCTATGTATCCAATTGCTGCTGGGAATATCTACCTGTCTCACGAGAACTTCAATATCAACAGGTTTAAGACTAACATTATCAACTTCCTTGCCTTCCACTGCCCTCCACCTACTTATGTTCTTATATTTCTTCTTCTGTCTGATAAATGGAAAACTTTTCCTGACCAAAGACGTATGGTACATTCAGTGACTGCAGTGTTTGAAGACATGGCAAGAGGAGGCATTTTTAATTCATATCTGAGTCCCCAGAATGACATGACAAAGACTTGATGATCAATAAACAACTTCTGAATGAGTGATAAGTGAATTTTATAATAAAAAACTTTGAAGCATAGACAACATTCAAAAATGAAACATGAAGAAACAAAAATATAGAAGATTGGGACAGAAAAGGCAGTTTGTTTTGAGAAACTGAAAAATAAAAACTTGTGCCTGTGTTATATTAAGCATGTAGGGAATGTGCCTTAGATCTGGTAGCAACAGGCCCTCAATGAATGTTTGTACAATGACTTCATGCAGTGACTCACTTGACAAGAGGCTGTATTTTACACTTTAACCCAGTAATTGAATGACTGACATTTTCAGGCTTTCCAATATTTGTTAATTAATTTGTTCCATCTAAGCAATGATAAGGACAAAACAGGCCATTATAGTCAGAAAATATGTGTGTTGGAATATGTCAAAATTGGACACATGTCTTGTTTCTGACCCTAATTTTTGTTTGACCATGGGTAAACTGCTTACTTTCCCAAGCCTCAGTTTCCTCGTTTGTAAATGGGTTTAGTTATTCTCATTTTGCAGTTCCTGATCTCATCTCAGAAAATTCCAGAGGTATGTGTGGAAACAGCTACACCAATGCAACACACAGCAGTGGAGCAAGAACATGCATTTGAGACTGAGAGACATCTTAAAACAGGAGATTTTAAAATCCTCTGTCAGGGCTCACTGCATCAGAATCAGAATTTCTGGGAGTGGATCAAGCATCCACATTTTTATCAAGCTCTCGGGATTACTGTGATCCTCATAAACTAACTATTTAAGGGCTGCTACCTTAGATGAGGCCAGTCATATATACCTTATAGTCATCTTTATTATTTAAAGTGCTTTCAAACACATTCATTTTATCCAATCTTACAAAGCATGGAGTCATCGATTCATTCATTTATGAACCTAGCAATAGTTGGGCATCAGACATTGTGTTAGGTCTGAGGATAAAATGAGAAATAAGACTAGACACTCCTTAGTCACCGAACATACAATTTGTATGACAGACCTTACTCAGATACTAACTCTAATAAATCTAAAATAGCATTGTGCCATTCATGAGGAAGAAGAGAGGCACGTGTCACTATGACATATATATCCTGGTTGCATTGGCAAGGAAACTGTGGTTCAGAAAGACACCGTACACCTTAAACCAGCCTCCTCAGCCATGACCAAAGACAGTGAAAAACTGAATGTGTTTTACGATAAGCATTCTACCATCTGTGCAAGTACTCTTATCAAATTCTGGCCTGAATGCGTCAGACAACAGAGAGCAATAAGGTTCCCATAGAGCTTACATGCGATGAGCCGACCTCAAATGGCTGCAATCTAGAAGTGCCACAAGAAAAAAGAAAAAATTCCAAGGATGCTCTGAGACGGAATTTCAAAGCTGTGTCAGGGCTAAGGTCTGGGGGTAAATGCAAGGGCAGACAGGCCAGCATCACATAGAGCAACCAAAAATAGAATACTCTCAGGCACTCTCATTCATTGTTGGTAGATTTGCCCTTCTTGGGAAATTTCACAGGATAAAGTTTTGTAATTTTAAACTGTATATACCCTTGGACCCAGAAATTCTACTTTTAGGAATAAAATTTTCAAACATAGGCTCAAAAAATAATAGATAAACGTGTTTTACTTTGAAATATTATTTATAATTTTTAAAAATCAGAAACAACTTCAATATCTAACACTAAAAGAATATTTAAATAAACACTATCTATCCATAAACTTGAAAGTATGCAGCCATTAAAAATCATAGGGTTTTTGAAGCATATTATCATGCTAACCACATAAGAATAAATAAAAAAATATCTATGGTTTGATCTGATTTTGGAAAAATGCAAGCAAAACAACAGCTGTGTGTGTGTGTGTGTGTTTACCTCTGCCACCACAAGTATGTACAGATACATGCAAAGAAACATGCAAATATATGAACATTGATTAACTCTGCCTTTTAATTTTATTCTATCTTCTGCCCTCCTCCATAAATATTCATTTCTAATAAAAAGGGAAAGGGGAAAAAACAATGGCAGGTGTTTGTAAAAAGAACAGAATTTTTTCTGAAAAACCACATCCCCTCTGGCTAACCTAGAGGCTCGGTGGCCAGGACGAATACAGCAGTAGGCTTCTCAAAGAGCCTCTGTAACTATGAAATTAATGAAGAGTAATTTTCACGTGTGAACTGGGCAGGAGACCCTAGAGTGACAAAACAGTGCTTGAAAAAGGCAGTTACTTCCAGAAGCCTAGTAGCATCCTGCATAAGTTACAAACAAGATACGCGTAGATCATTAAGACTATTTTAATTTGCTAAAAAAAATAACGTACTTAAAAAATGTTATGACAAAATTGTCATAAAAGTATGGGCATATATATTAGAGCAGAATAAACCTCTTCTTTAAACATCAAACTATGTCTGGATTTTAGGATATATTTCTTTAAAACTCCTTATATCCCTTCCCCCTACCCTGCCCACAACCTGCAACTATTCATTAATGTAACTCTTAATGTTTTCATGTGTGTCCTCTTAATAGGGAACATTGGGCTACGGAGGTATATTAGCTACATTGCCTTATATGAAGCCACTATGGGCTATCATGACATTAGAAGAAAGGCACCACTGTAAGATCCTGAATTCATAAAGGAGGTCCCTCTGGGAGCTTCAGGTGGTGACAAGTCAGTATCTGAGCTTGCGGTGCGGCCACTGGAGTGCCATGGTGCACTTTCACGTGGGGCCTGCTGTGCCCTATGGATTTGGAGTGGGGGGGGCACACAGTCTGCCCTCCCAGCTGGTGGCCATCTGCCTAAGTGACAACTGCCAGATGGGGAGAAAAAACTGAAATGGGGATCAAACATTAAATAAAAGAGGATTCTTGGAAAGCAGCATTGACATCAATTATTCATATGACTTTTTAATGTCTTGGAAATTTGTATTTTAAATATTTGGGTAGGAGTTTTTTTAAAAAAGATAAAAATGCCTGGATGAATATGTCCAGTATGCTAGACATGAAATGCTCCATGCTTCCTGCAGAAAACACACTGAACTGATTTATAAATGTACTTGTTGTTCCATTCAAACTTCAAACTCATACAGATCAAAGAATCAATAAATATAGTGTTTTGCCTCCCCCCATGAGACAGGAGGCACTTTGACTCTCCCCTAATCGAATTCCCAGTTGTTGTTTATGTTTAAATTCCCCAAAGCTATTCTCATAGGAACTCTCACCTGTGGGTTGTCTAACTTTGGATAATGAGTGATGAGCAAAGGAAAGGATGAGAGTGCTGGGGTCTGCCTCAGCCCTTTCTCCAACTTACAAGTCATGACTAAGGAAGGGAAGCAGGTCATGGAAGTGACCAGAATAAATAAAAATTGACTATTCATTACATTTTTATACATTTTGAATTACATAAGAAAAGTTGGGTTTTTTTGCCGTATCATTACAATTTTCTTTTTACTGTACGGTTTTAAAGTTTAGGACAAAATCCTAGATTCAAGAAACAAAGTTTAAAAAGAGTTAGAATCATAATAGAGACTGTATGTGCTATTATTTTAAAAGGAAAATAGTAATTAACAGTCAGAAGAAGATTAAGTCAGGGAGGTAAATACATTTTATTTTTCTTTTAAAGGAATTTAAATCCTGGATAAAAGAAAGTATAAAAAGGCATTTCTTTACTACCATCCATCTTCCTAATCAAATCCAGATCAAACCCAAAACATGAACATGGACTTAAAATGGAATTAAGCATAGAATTCAGAGTTAAAAGAATTAATTGACAACCATGGATGCACAAGTCTTCTTTTATTATCAGAAAATAGGCAATGGAGTTGCTTCTCACCAGGCACTAGCAAATGAGATTCAGATTTGAGGGGTTATCTCTGGGTCAAGTGCGTCAGAAACTCTTTTTGCCGTTCAGTGGTTTGTTTCTGCAGTGATGCCCGTTAATACAGTGGTTTTGGGATACAGTTTTTTCTTCTTGTTGTTGCTTATAAACTGTCATTTAAGGACGGAGTCCATTTCTCTCATTTTGGCTGGCAATTGGTTCTATCCAACCACAGGCTTTATCTGAACTGGCAGTGCTGAGGTGAAAATCTCTAACGAAAACTGACAAATGCAAACCCCTTAATTTGACATTTTCTGAAGTGTTCGATTTGGCTTCAGCATAATTGTTAAAAGATGGTGTAAGCTATTTTAATATATTTACATTTTTAATTTGAACTTCTATAGCTCATATTTTTAATTTGTTTTATAGCTGCTGGTCTTTTCCAGTGTAATTACGGAAATACACAGACACATACCCGAAATTGATATAAAGCAATCAGTGTTTACGTGGAGATTTTTTAAAGAACTAAATCTGAACACTAATATTTGTCTAAGCTTTAAATTCTACCATGAACAAAAAAACTGTACAAGTTCAATACAGGCTCAATGTCTGATTGCCAAATACACTTCTAAGAAAATAATGGATACCAGAAGACCTGGAAATCTCATACAATTCCTACTGAAACATAGCTATCCATCTTCTATAATGTGTAACGATTCTGGATTGGAAGTATATACAGATGTCTATATGTTATTGCAAAGCTAAGAAATATGGAGAAGGGAAAAGATAGGGAAGAGAAATTTTATAAATGGCTAACTTAGTTATTTTATGTATACCATGTTGAGTGGACATGGGTCAGACAGTATTGAACATTAAACAAACAAGTGTATTCTACAGCCATGCACATAGAAATAAATTTTTTAAATGTGCTATGGTAAGAAGAAGAAACAATGACATTATCCTCCATGTAGTTTTCACTGTAATAGCTAAATTAAATAAACAGTAACTTCTCTAACAGTTTCCAAACCCTCAAAAAACACAAAGTGAACTCAATATACATTCAAGTGGGTTAACTCAGAAGCACTGACTGTAGATGCCTGTCTTTCTCTGTTGCCCAATACACTTTGGGGACATCCATTTTCTCTTTCTGATCTGGGGAAAGGAGAAGACATTGTTTTCACAAAAAAGGAATTCACCCAGAAAATATAAATTTATGCACTATTGCCCAAGTCATTGCATAGTAGTTCAGTTCTGCACATATCATAAATTCCACTGCCATGAGCTCTGTATGTCAACATGAGCTATTCTTACCTCACTTTGGGTAATTTGGGCAACTTTGATTATATTTTGCCAGTTTTCTCATGGCATGTCACATTTCCTGAAGTGCTATGCTTTAGAAAAATATTTCCTATTTTGTAGCCAAAAATTTTTAACATTCAAAAAACAGTGTCAAGTTTCTGGCAAATTTTCTGATGCTGACACTAGCTTTTATTTCATCCTGTGACTGCTACAAATCCCAAGTGGATATAGATAAAACAGTACATTTCACTCCTTTGACCATTTCTGTCACTTTTTTACAAAGATAGTCATGGTTTCAAAGATGCCCCCATTTCAGAGCTCTTCCAAAAGTGATGAAGAATGCAGACTTGGGTATGGAAAAAAATCTTTCGGAATCTTCATATTGTCACCTACTTACCCAGGTAATTTGAAGCAGGAAACCTCACTTTTCCAGTCTCAGAGTCCTTATCTGAGAAGTGGTAATTAAATGGTATAATTCATGGCAAATGCTTGGTGCAATGCCTGACCCATTAAATGCTTCTTATTAATAATAACATTAATATCAACTGGCCATACACCATGTCATCAAGGTATGTCCTGCAGCTGTGATTTGCCTAACTTTCTTATAAACGACAATAGCATACTGGTAGTGCAATGATAGATAATGCTGCCTGGCTAGGTTCTCCCCTACACATCTATAGAATAATCTAGGAGTGAAGCTGAGATTAGTGACAATGCCAAACACGTTTACCAATGCAGGTGCTCTATGTCCCTGAGCAGTGTTAAGGTACTTTTAAGATAGAACAATAAGCAAGTGTTTCTTAGTCCTCCAATAAAATACTACATACCTCTACATACCTAAGCAAAGTTCATCCCCAAATAAATGTACTGAAATTTGAAAAATTGATTAATAATGCTGCTTATCCTTCTCATTGTCATTTGGCACGGTCAGCTTTGCAGCGAAACTAACTTTCTAACAATTGGGTAATTCCCAATCCACTCTACCCCCAGATGAGTAGAGAAAGTCTTTCAATGCTGATCTTGGCAAACTTCCAATGTGTCCTTATATTTATTTTTTTCTTTCTCCCAACCATTGTCACACTTAGGGTGCCACAACAGAGAACAAGTTCCATTTAAAGAACTTCTCCACTGGGTGTTTAATTGTGTAACAGCTCAGTTATAAACCAGTAGCATAAGAATTGCAATGCAAAGTATATCAATTTAAATGCTGGCTATGCACAGATACTAATACACAAAAAGAAACATGCCAAGTCATCAATAAAATATTGATAGAGTTGAAAATACAGTTTTTAAAAAATTCTGTACCACAAGAAAAAAGATCACAACCAAAGTTTATTGACAACCCAGAAAAAAAATTGCATTTTTTAATATACAAAGAGCTCTATAAAAGAGTAAGAAAAAAAAATCCCATAGGAAAAAAGGAGTCAGAAAATATCTTTTAAAAGTCATTCTTCTATAAAAAACAATATGCAAATGGCCAATAAATAAATTTAAAAAAGTTTAGCCCCAACATTAAATGGGACGAAATAGTAAAAAGGGAATAGTATTTATTTCCCTAATAGATAGCAAATAGTTAAAAATATCGACCAGTACCATTGAATGAGAAAAAAGACACCTATGTAAGTGGGAGTATAAATTCTTAAACCTCTTTCAAAGTCAACCTTATAACATATAGGCACATTCTTAATATCTACAATCTTTAGCTTAAAAATTAGAAAATCTCCTAAGGGTGTATGTACAAAGATGTTATTCAGAGTGTTACATATAATGCTAAAAAAATGAAGACAATATAAACGTCTACCATTAGACAATTGGTTAAAAAATATATATCTATTAAGTTGATTGCATAATATGTATTTTTTAAATGCTAAGTGTCAATTTTTAATAGAAAATAATCAGGAATTTAATGCTGCCATTTATGTGAAATAACTTAGGGCTAGACAGATGTTTAGAATAATGATGTCAAGGATGCAGTGGAATCACACACCAATTAGGGTGGTGGAATTTCAAATGATATTTAATTTATTTTTAAAATAATATTCTATATTGTTCACATATTGCTATGCATATGTACTATTTTAAAATAAACAAAGTCATAACTAGTTTTACTTTGAAACAATAATTATACTTTCCCAACTGGAACTGATGTGGTCCAAAAGTCTATGAATTGTTTGCAGCTGAAATGCAATTCTCAGAGAAAGGAAAAAAAAAAAAAAAACCTGTCCCTGCATTAGGTTTTTGCAGCCTGGAGTTCTCTCAGAAATTTAAGGAGTTTAAGGGTGGTGAAGAGACATGAAAAGGAAACAAAGTCACTGGCTCTTTCCGTCGTTTTGTGGAAGAACAGCAGCACCTGACGGCCCTGCTCTCTGGAATGAGCCCTGAGCACACCCAGAGGCAATCTGAAGCCTGAGAGGAAGGGCAAGGGGAGGAAGCCAGGAATGGACAAGCTACCCCTGCAGGGCGAGTCCCCCTCCAGGCTCTACCCAGCGGTGACTGAGCAGTAGCCCATGAGAAAAGGCAAAGATGAAAAGACAAAAGACCTGGCTGTATCGGTGGGTCTTGATTCCAAAGATGAGATACAACAACTAGAGGGATCCGGAAGTGAGACTGTCATCCCCTGAGTGCCCAGACTCAGGAACTCAGGAATCGGGGTCTACCCTCCCATGGGGGAGCCTGGCAGGGGCTGCCCAGCTGCCGGAGCCTCTGCCCATCTCCCGCGAGACAGCCGCAGCCTGCCCACGTCTCCCTCCTTTTCCTGTGTCTTCCAGCCCACTTGCTCTGTATTTAGCAAAGTTTCCTAAAATCTCAAACTCTTCTCAGAAAACTTCATCTTTTGCTTGGTTTCCCTCTCCTACCCCCAGACCGTCACATCCTCCCCGCTTCTCGAAAGAGCCCTGCCCCTGGGCTCCCCGTCCCCAGTGCTGGCTTGGAGGAGTTCACCTTCCCTCGCCAGGACCTCAGCACCTGGCGGGCCATCCCCCTCCCACCCCACCGCTGCCCGCACTTCCAGCAGTGTCCAGAGCACACAAGTGACCTGCTCTGTTTCCAGACTTCCTCTACTCCGGTGACCTTTCTTCCAGTCACCTCATCTGCCTGCCCATGGTCACATCCTAAACCTTGCCCTCTCCAAGCACCGAGCCACTAGTTAAAGCCTTCACTTTCCCGCAATATCCTTATATTTCCAGCCTCACCTACCCAAGTATAGCAACTGCAACAAGGTTTGCCTGAATAGTATCTCTATGTATGTCTGGCCCTGTACTAAAAGCTTTATATTTTATCCTTGAAATGAACCCCAAAGCATACGACTTTCTACAAATAAGCCTCACATTTATAGAGCGCATTCTCTATGTTTGGCACTTTTTAAAGCTCTTTAGATATGTTCACTGATTAATACAACAGCCCTAAGAGGTAAGCACTTTATTATTCCCATTTTGTAGATGAGCAAACTGATGCATATAGAGACTGTCTACTTGTCCAGCGTCCTATAACTGCTAAGTGGTGGAGCTGGCATCAACTCAAGGCTGTATTTTTTATAAAAAATAAATAAATAAATAACTTCAGGATTTGTCTGTCTCTGCACCTGCCTTCTTCCTTTCTGCTACAGCTGAGAACTTCCCCAGCTCCCAGCAAGGTCCTTGCAGTGCTCCTTGGAGCCCATGAACTCTTGCTTTCTCGGGGACCTTGCTTTGTCCTTACCCCTGTCTTCCACCGACAGCAGGAAGGTTCCCTCCCCACCACCCACTGAAGCGCCTCTTGTGCAGATGACCTGTAAGACTCGGGCTGCTTAATGTGGTGGGCATTTCTCACTCGGACTATGCCATGCTCCTTGCGATGGCTTCTTCCTTCAACGTACAGTAGTTCTGCCTTATCCTTATCCATGGGGGACACATTCCAAGACACTCAGCGGCTACCTGAAACTGCAGATAGTACCAAACCCTATGCATACTGTGTTAGTTTGATCTGATAACCGAGGCAGGCAGCTACTAAGCGACCTAACAGGTAGCTATCACCTACAGGGTGGAGATGCTGGACAAACGAATGATTCCCATCCCTGGTGGGACGGAGTGAGATTTCATCACTCTACTCAACATGGCGTGCAGTTTAACACTTTTGGATTGTTTATTTCTGGAATTTTCCATTTAGTGAAAAAATGAATGAAAATACATTCCAGTATTTGCAGGTATACATTTGCAGGTATTTGCAGAAAGCAAAACCTCAGATAAGTGGAGACCACTGTACCCTCAAAGACTTTCCACCATTCTGTGCATTCCTTCTTGGTTTCCTCTGACACCAACTCCCTCCCGTATGAGCTGAAAATACTGGAGATCCTTAGGACGATGTCTTAGGCTCCTGCTTCTGCTCACATTTTATTCTATCCTGAGAAAGTCTCATCTAGTCCCACCTATATAAGATAAGGTTTTGAGTGGCAGATAGCAAAAGCAGGCTTGAATTGACTAAGCCAAAAAACACATATGTGCAAAGGATTTGGGGAAGCTCACCAAACCGGTGGGAAAGCTGGAGAACTAGCCTTGAAACCAAGCTGCCAGGAGCAGCACCCTGAACATTGAGCTGGGTTGACAGAACATCAGCACCATTTCTCCACTGTCCCTGCCACACCGGATCTTAAATTTCACTGCAACTTCCACCTGCACCCACAAATCAATGCTGTAGCCACAACTACTGCTGACCCCTGCCAGGAGCAAGAGCTCCCCTGTACCCCCTCTCTTGGGCCTGTAGCTCCTGGGTAAATGTCTGGGGTTGTTGAATCTGATTGGCAGAGCCCAGAGCTTTGGTGGGAGAGGGCTGGAAATGCGTCTAGTATCAGTGCCTGTGGAGGAGGTATTTTCATCCACAGTAAGATTCACAAAGTAGATAATTGTTTCAACATAGTCAGAGATTTGGATGTTGGAGACTCAAAATAAAAGCAGATATCCCTTGTACTATGACAGTAAAGGTCGTCTATCTGCCCCAAACTCTCATACTTTTAGCTCCAGCCCAGAATTATCCTTTGAGCTTATTTGATATCTCACTTAGGATGCTTATGGCTCCTTCAAATTTGACATATCTGAAATGAATCTTTGGGTCCACTGCTCTTGTCCCCTTGGCTACATCTTTCACTTTTTAACAAACGTCTTTACATCTGATTGCTCACACTGGGAACCTGAATGGCCTTGCTCATATTTTCTTTTCTCTTCTGCCCTACGCCCAACCTAACAACACATGGTCCTATCCATTCCAACTGGAAACATATCTCAACCTGCCCATCTCTTTCCCTTCCCTCTCTCATCCTGCTTCTGTCTGTAACTACTGTAACCTCTGCACTGGAACACAGGCTTCTCCTCTTGACTTCCTCTAACCTATTCTTCTCATCTATTTGTCAGTAATTTACAATTACTAAATTCTTTAGTAATCTAGTAATTACTAAATTAATAATTTAAATTACTAATTTAGTAATCTTTTTAATTTTTTTTATTTCAGCATATTATGGGGGTACAAATGTTTAGGTTACATATATTGCCTTTGCCCCACCCGAGTCAGAGCTTCAAGCATGTCCATCCCTCAGACGGTGTGCACCACACACATTAGATGTGAATATACCCATCCCCTTCTCCCTTCTCCCACCTGCTCAACACCTGATGAATGTTACTACTATATGTGCACTTAAGTGTTGATCAGTTAATACCAATTTGATGGTGAGTACATGTGGTGCTTGTTTTTCCATTCTCATGATACTTCACTTAGTAGAATGGGTTCCAGCTCTCTCCAGGATAATCAAAGAGGTGCTAGTTCACTATTGTTTTTTGTGGCTGAGTAGAACTCCATGGTATACATATACCACATTTTATTAATCCATTCATGTATTGATGGGCACTTGGGTTGGGTTTCCACATCTTTGCAATTGTAAATTGTGCTGCTATAAACATTCCAGTGCACATGTCTTTTTTATAAAATGTCTTTTGTTCCTTTGGGTAGATGCCCAGTAATGGGATTGCTGGATCAAATGGTAGTTCTACTTGTAGCTCTTTGAGGCATCTCCATACTACTTTCCACAGAGGTTGTACTAGTTTGAATTCCCACTAGCAGTGTATGAGTGTTCCTATCTATCTGCATCGAAGTCAACATTCATTGTTTGGGGACTTTTTGATAAAGACCATTCTCACTAGAGATAAGTAATATCTCAGTGTGATTTTGATTTGCATTTCCCTGATGATTAGAGATGGTGAGCATTTTTTCGTATGTTTGTTGGCCATTAGTCTCTCTTCTTATGAAAAGTTTCTATTCATGTCCTTTGCTCACTTTTTGATAGGGTTGTTTGATTTTTTCTTGCTGATTTTCCTGAGTTCTATATAGATTCTAGTTATCAGCCCTTTATCGGATATGTAGCATGCGAATATTTTCTCCTATTCTGTAGGTTGTCTGTTTGCTCTCGTAATAGTTTCCTCAGCTGTGCAGAAGCTTTTTAATTTAGTAATCTTTTAAAAAGGTGTTTTGGAACATGCCTGTCCCATCTATGGCTTCTCCTTTTAAAATATTACCAAATTATAAAACGCATTGACTAGAATTAGAACCTGTCACATACTCTTCATATGCTCTCCCCCTCCTGGTTTACCACGCGGCAGCCCCAGGACTTCCATCCTGTTACTGAAGAGGTCAGGCTCTCTCCTGGGCCAGACCCTTCTTGGTTTCCTCTGCATCCAGCCAACTCCAGCTGAAGAAGCAGGTCTCCATTTAAATGTCTTTTCTCAGAGGGGCCTTCCCTGATCCTCCAACATAAGTTAGCCTCCCCTTATGTTGTTATTTTCTTTTTCTTACCTGGCATTTATGATATTTATGATTTTATATTTGTCTGTGAGATAATACATTAACATATGGCTCCTCCCCTTAGCAATGTGAAGGTGGGAGCCACACCTGCTTTCTCCAACACAGGAGGCCTGGAGCCTTTCCAACTGCCTGCTCGATACCTGGCATTTGGCTGAGCATAGAGATATCCCAAGAAACCAATCCAGGCATACAAGCACCACACTTACAAGATAGATATAAATATTAGACTTGCCCTGCCCCTAGGAGACTAGATAAGAACTGGCTCTTGGAGAAAATACTGAAGGTACAAGTAGAAATTTTTTGTTGAGTTGATCAGTTCAAATTAGTGCCTGAAAACACCAACTGCCCAACCTCATTCTAAAAAACCAGTAGTAAAGGGAACATGAGGTGCAAAGTAAGCAGAACTGTGGATGGGAGGCAGTCCGCCAAGGCTTTGAGAAGAGGGCAAAGAAGAGAAAGGGCAGGACGAAAATCCCAAGTGCTGACAGTCGGGGTGCAGGGGTCTCTTTTCCTGCGGTCTCCCTCCCACCAAGGTGGGGCTGTTCACATGCCTAATTCATACATAGGGGAGTTGGGTGTCCACTTGGTTTCTTTTCTGATTCTCTGTTATGTTCAAGGTGAAAATCCCAATGCCAGCCCTTAAGAATTTAAGGCCCATTGAGAAATAAAGCAGGCACACAATAAGGATATCATAAACTACTGCTAGCTCCTTTGGGGTTGTATAATACTTTAGAGTACATAGTGCTTTCGTGAGCAGGACCTCGCTCAAGGAAATGATTTCATTGCCATAAGAGTGGCATAATCAAGTCACTATTAAAGCATATTATAGGGAATCTCTCATATTTAAATTTAAAAAGCAAAAAATTAAAAAAAAAAAAGTCGCAGGGTGGGTCTAAACTACTCCACAAGGCTCTAGTCAGGTCCTAATGAGGAAAGTGGCCCCTGCAGTTAGACCTATATTCCCACTGAAGCCACACAGCGTTTAGTCATCTTGCTCTGGGTCGATAAACCAGGCCATATTTGCTAAAAGACAAAGCCTGCTTCACAAACAGCTGGCCTGCCTCAGTAGGTGCTGACACACAGTGTCTTCTAAGATGGGAGATTTGGAAATCGGTTCCTTTCACTGCTATCATATTCTGAATAAATTGAGAACCTGTATTTGCATTTTTCCATTTAAAGCACAAGTGTTTTATTTACTGGCATAACCTCCTCACAAGTGACTTAACACTAAGAATATTTTTTTAAAGGGTGTGTTCACACTCAGGTAACCAGGAACCTTTTCATTTGTAATGTAGCTGCTGCAGCAGCAATTTCATAACCTCCTGGCCCAGGCCTTCCCCACGCCACCTGCAAAGGCACTCGGTTCTCACGGGTAGAGACTCGATCTGCAGTGATAATGTTATGTAGGAGTCAGGTTGGCTAAGGAGGTAACGACAGCTTCTCTTCACCTAGACGATTGTAGCTGTGAACATGATAAGGAATCATCCTTCATCCCAGTGACAGGACTTGAAGTTCAAATGTACCTGTGTGCCACGAGGTCCTTCCCTGCCACTCTGTTATCCACATAAAATAGTCCTGAAAGGTAATACCACTGGCAGTTTGTTGACATAGCTATGATAATAATTAAAAAAAAATTCTTCCCAGTTATTATTTTCCCCTATATTTATAATAATCCAGAAATGTTAGTTACAGGTCTAATCTAATTGAATGAAAATAATTTCTATGTCCTAAACACATGAATACACATATTCTTGTAAAAACCTCAAGGAAGCATACTTCTGGACTCTGCCATACAATACTTACAAATTAGTTCAATTTGTTTTAAGATCAGAATGGCATGCAGGTAAGAAAGAAAACAATTGATAAATAAAATACAACTGTTGTTTAATATGTTTTGTTTGTCAATTGAAATAAATCTATTTAAACATACATTCATTTGGAATGGCAGAGAAAGGGGAGAGAGAGATTAATTGCCTGTCTTTAATGGACCTGTCTCTATTCTCAGATATCATATATATTTTTTTCTTCAATTATTTCGGCATCTTGGCAAGGTAAAGACTATTATTCATCTTTTAGAGATAGTGAAACTAAAGCTCAAAGAAGGTCAACTTAAAAAGGTTTAAAGAATGTCAACTTAAAAGTAGCACACACATGCACCTTCTTTAAACATGGTGTCCAATGGCAGCAACACACAGACAGAACTCCATCAGCTCAGATTTTTAGACTAAGGAACATTCCTGGATTCACCATCATGCTCTGGACTTTGGACCCTATTGTAATATTAAAATTGCAAAATGCATTTGCATAACAACATGCAACAACTGTAATGATAAGTAAAGCCCAATTTATTCAAAAGAATAAAAGAGAGAAAAAATGCATCCTATAACCCATAAGAGCAAGTTCAAGGCAAAGCTGTGGTCTGACAGTTCCACTGGAGGCTAGAAGGGACAGCTGTGTTCCACATAAATTTGCTGACCCTCCTGAACTTTCTATCAACAAGGTTTTCTCATCCTCCCATTATTGCTGTTCAACAATTAATCAACAGCTGTTGAAACATTATAAGCATGCTTGTAATTTGGGGTAAAATTAATGATTGCCTATCTATTAAAATGCTGAGGGAGGCTTTGTTTTCCAGCCCCAGTGTGAACTTGCTGATTTATTCTTCAAATCAATTACCCTCATGACCTCCCCAGCCTCCTGACTGTTGGCTAAGAGCATCCCACACCCCCTGCTTCCCCTAAGTGAGCTTTGACACACACAAGACGGGCTATGTTTTCCTGGACATGTGGTTCTGTAGAAATATGTCGGTGGAGTAAAATATGAGCATACTTAGGAAGAGAATATTTTGCTTTATTGTGTTTTACAGTTATCAGAAAGTATTTTTTTAGAAATGACATTATCAAAATATAGTTATGAAATTCCATGAATTCCCCAAACAGTAATGAATCAATACTATGTTTTATATAAAAATAAAATAAACCAAGCCAGTGAAATCACTCTGAATGGGTTAATTGCACGATGGTTAGTTTTTTTCAAGTTTTTTTTTGTTTTTTATGATTTACTGAATATCTGGATCTGTTAACAACCCAGGACTTCATAAACACTTCCAAATGTCCAGGAGAAATTTAATTTCAGCAAAGTGGACATCTTTTCAGAGGCGGTGTCCTAAGTTCAGCCAAGACAAGCATCAGGGTTTTATTTTGATGCCCAATAACTGGGCCCAACTCGCTCTCATTTGACATATCCCCAAGTGGCGAACAGGAAACCTCACACTTGGCTCCTTCAGATGCATTTTGGGAAATGTACTAGACTACTTCAGTAATTATTATAGTTTTGTTTTATTTTGTTTTTTAAATTCTTCCAGTTGTGAAATTTAATAGTTAGCAAGGAATAAAATGATTCTCTAACTTAAATTCAGAAACTCAGCACTGGTGGAACATAGAGACAGATGCGAAACACCACTACTTTGTCTTTGCTGCTATCCATACACTCTTGCACTACTCCTACCAATTCCTAAATCAAGTAATAACAAGTATTTAGTTGTCAGGTTCCCAGCCTAATCACAGATACGCACACTTCAAATCAATTACCCAGGCAACCACCTGTAAGGCAGCTCTAAAGGAAACTTCTACTATCCAAATAGAGTTCAGCTTTGTTGCCCACCTAAGCCAATAAGAAGGCTATTTTACCTGTTTGTGTTTTTCAGATTAATTATATATAAGAAATGAAATAAAAGATTTAATGTACTAATATAAGCCAGCATCAAAAAAAATATACTTTGCAAATACAGATATAGTATTAATAGAAACTGCTTTGCTATGAGGATATGAAACACACAATTAGGGGTGAATAAAAATTTTAATTCTATAATATGCTATAGATTTCCATTCACTTCTATCTGTATGAAATGCTCACATTCTCAATCTGACCAGTGTCTTTTTGTTTTCCTTTAAAGCATAATAACAATATCCAATACTTCTGGCTCAAAATTTATTTCTTTTCTATGAGAAAGCAATATTTTTCTATAAACTACATCTAACGTATTAGTAATAATGGTGTGAGACTTTAAACAAATTACAAACTAATGTTAGTGTTCTTAACAATGGTATACCAAATAATAACTCCCTGCAGGCCAATTTGCATACAAAATGTAACATTTAAAGCCAAGTTACAATTAGCACTTTATTATGGAACCCCACGATTATAATATACTGCAATCTACTTATACTTACTGCAAGGACTTTCATTTATGAAAAATTACACTATTAGAGTTACCATTACAACAAAGCAACTTGCATTCAATTACTAAGAAGCTCAAAGACCAAGAGTCGTTGTTTATACTTAAAGAATCAGAAATGACTAATGTCCACCCCCTCAGTGTGACAGTGGAAAATGTAAACAAGTAGAAGGCAGAGTGACTTTACATTTAAATTACAAATATAGTGACATCACACTCATATACACCCCCAATATAAAATAAAATCTTACACCAAAAAAGCAAGCATGAAGAAACAAATTTGAGTAAGCACAATTAAAAGTCAAGAATACCGCTTGTCTTTCAAAGTGAGGATTTATTAATTAAGAATATTGGAGACGCTGGATTTCTTTCACAAGAATTTACAAAAGTAGATTGTAAATAATGCCACCAGTACTTCCATGTAACTTGCTGCTTAAAAATTGAAGTCATGTTGGTTGTGTGTGTATTTACTAGGACTGATTTTTTTTCCCACTATTCTTTAAAACTTGAAACTTTTAGCTTGCTAGAATCTATCCTCCATTCTATGTGGTGGAAGATTGATTCTTAGTGGCAACTCACAAATTTGTTATTCCAGCTAAAGAGAAGTAGTGTCTCGTATGTTTTAGTTGTCTGAGTTTTGTGAAAGAGTGCTTATGTATTTTAAAACACCCATTTGTTGTCTAAAATTGTGATTATGCCCTTCAAATTAACTTTAGGTTAATTATTTTTTTATATTTTACCACAATACAAAAAAATAAGCAATCTAAAGTTGAGTCTGTTTACGTTTATGGTTTGGTTTATATAATAAAGTGACAGAGTAGCTTGATTTATTAAGATATTCCAAACACCAAGAAAAGCCACAGAGATGGGTATATAAACCAATGTACACATACATCTTGTATGCTCACACACACAGACATACATCTACACACACATACTCACGCATTTCTTTTGAATGGATCTTAAAGAAGACATCGCACGTGCAACTAAAATTCTATTTAACAATGATCTCAGAGTCTTTAAGCATCTATTAACAATCAAAGTTCCATTCTTCTTTTTCCTCATTTCAGCTTCCCTTTTTATGCACCAAGAATGATATAGTCCCTCAATCTTGCTCATTCTTCTTTAGCATAATTTCCCCCCCATTTGACCAATATTATTAGTGGAAGCACAGGAGTGAGTGGTGGGGGGTGGGAGTTATTCTTCAAAGGCAAATTCTATAAATACCGTGAGCTAACTTCTGTTCTGAGATAAGCACCAAGAGTTACAGCTGCCATCAGCAAGAGAAACGGAGACCGCACAAGAGAGAAAATGTTCTCTAGTCATATTTTATAGTGAGTGTAACACTACAAAGTAATAGAAATCACAGCTTCCTGCGAAGACCAGTTCGCGCCAACTTTAGACTACGTTCACGGCTTTCCTGCTGATTTGAGTCACGACCTTAGAAAAGTCATTGAACTGCTTTGTGACTCAACTGTTCAGATGCTAAATTGGCAAAAATCCCATCTGACATCTTCCTATTAGCAGCACAGTGAATATTGCAGAAATAATGTGGGTAAAGACATTTTGGATTCCAGAGTCAAAAGAATCATATACTTGTCCAGTGTTAGCATACACTTACTGCCATGAAATGGGTAGATGCCAGTCTGTCTGTTATGATGTAAGAAATAAGGGGCATTTACCTTCACAGGCTAAAAGAAACCGGCATTTTTATTAATTCAAATTCTACTGTACAGTATTCATATTTAGCAAGGTCCCCCCCCTTGTCCATAAACTTATGTTAAAATATTTAATCTAACAATCTCAAAATTAGTAGTCCTCAGTTCACAAATAAACAGGCTATTACTATGTGAATGATATAGTATTAAAATGATCATTTTATAAATTTCTTTTATGGGTATCTTACAATAATTAATGAAAAGTAAATAATTTCAAGGTTTTCTTTGTTCCTCCCTATTTTGTTGTGCACATTCACTTCAACAGAATGAGAAAGGTGTAAAAGCTGAGCACTCGGCCCCTTGTAATATGTTTGTTGGTACTGGGAAGTGGCTGGGTGGGTACTATGCTCTGAATATTTGTGTCCCCCAGAATTCATATGTTAAAATCTAATCATCGATGTTATGGCATTTGGAGGTGGGGTGTTTAGAAGGTGATTAGGCCATGAGAGTGAACCCCTCCTTAATGAGATTAGTGCTTTTAGAAAAGAGGCCCAGGAGAGCTACCTGCCTCCCTTCCACCATGTGAGGACACAGAGAAAGGTGCCATCTATAAACCAGAAAGCAGGCCCTCACCAGACACAGAACCTGCTGGTGTCTTGGTTTGGGACTTCCCAGCCTCCAGGACAGGGAGAAATGAATTTTTATCATTTATGGGTTGCCTGGAGGTCCCCAAGAAGATGCTGTCTTGACCCAAGCTATGATTTTCTATAATACAACAAGAAAAATTAACACACGGGAGGACTCCAGACAAGACTGAAAATTTTTGATAACTTTATAACTATTAGTCATCAAAAATATACATATACTCACTAGCAAATTGGCATTAACTGATCAGCACCTAAGTGGACACATAGGAATTACATTTATTGGGTATCGGGCAGGTGGGAGGGGGGAGGAGGGGGGTGGGTATATACATACATAATGAGTGAGATGTGCAATGTCTGGGGGATGGTCACGCTTGACGCTCAGACTTGTCGGGGGAGGGGAGGCAAGGGTATTATTCGAAAACTTAAAATTTGTACCCCCATATGCTGAAATAGAAAAAAGAAAAAAATATATAGTTATAATTTTTATTGGATATTCTTTTCAGTCCTTAGAAACCCTAAAGAACAAACTGCAACACCAGTACATAATTTATAGTAGGTTATCTTTCTCTAAAAACAACAATCAGCATTGGGTCAAGGTCTGACAATTCCAAGGCAGATCTCTGGAGTAAAAAGTGTTGAATCTCCACAGTCTGGCACAGTGCCCAGCCCGTTTGTGAATGAATAAATACATGCTCATGAGCTCCCAAGATCAAGAACACTCTCTGGACCAAATTGCCTTCACTAGCCCTCAAAGAAACCAGAAACTGGGAAGAAGCCTGAATTTTTTGGTGGGCATTCTGTCATGACTTTCTTTAAGTTCAGATTTTGTCAAATTTATTTCACATTCACTTAGGTTAATTCCCTTTCCTAGGAAGTCTGCTGGGCACTAAAATGCTAACAGGAATGACAAGACATGATCTATGTCCTCAAAGCACTAACTTCCACTGCAGAAATCAAATACACGGCAGGGCAGAGTAGGGTGCCTGACATGAACTTGGCATATAGTGAGTGCTGACATGACCAGATAGAGAGAAAAGAAGTACTAAATAAGGGTACAAGCAACTCTGAGAAAGTAGGAAGACCTGAATATTTCTTATTTTGACATAAGAAAAAGTAACAGTTAGGCAGCAAAATATAGAAGAGCTTTAACTGAGAGAGAATGAGGAGAAGGATGTTTTGGGCACGTGGGACAGGGTGGACGAACATGGAGGTGACATGAGGCGGTGGGGCCCTGGGGAATAAGGGACCAAGCCCTGGATGCAGCGGGATGGGTGTGGCAGGATGTAGTACCCTCTGGGCTCTCCTCAGTCTGCAGACTCACTCTCCAAACCTGCCACATTGGCAGTAGCAGGGTGGCTGCAGCTTGCTCCACACTCAATTTCTATCAGAATCACTCTACAAAATGCTGTAGCTGGCTTAGCAATTGCATTTATTGGTTTGTATTGAGTTTGCCATCAACCAAAACCTGCATGTCTTTCTTTCAGCAAATATTGTCAAGCTTGATCAAGCTTATATTTTTGAAAATATTTTTTTAATTTAAATGCAGAACCCAAGGCTGCTGTTAAATTTCTTTCTTTTTGTTATAGTAATTCATTATTTCAATTTGTCAAAGTTTTTTTTTGAATCCTGACTTTATCATCCTCTGTGATATCTACTCCTCCATGCATTGAGCAATGACAAAATTTATAATTATACCATGCTATTTGGAGAGGATCAAAGACTGAGCCCAATGGCATGCCATCAGAGACCTTCAGCCAGACTAACAGTGCTCTGTTGGTCAAAACTTATAACTGGGTATCCAGACTGTATATCTCTCACTTTTACAAAAGTTCATTCTACTATGACATTTTGTGACAAAAGTGACAAAAGTTCACTTCTACAAATGACATTTGTTTTTGAACTATGTTGATGAAATTGAAGCTCATTCTCTAACTCCCACCCAATAAATATCTAAGACTATATTCTGTGCACGACTATGTTCTCTGGATGCAAACAAAATTTACACTGAATTTTTCTAACTTTTTTATTGAGCCATTTATTTATCCTTTAATCCAATTAACATTTATCCAATACACACATCAGTTCTTTCCAGTTGACCAGAATTAATTTCATAATTGCCTGATATTTGGTGTGCTGTAGCCAGCTCATACCAGCTCACCAGATCCAATTGTGCACATCTCTTCCTAACTCTATAGACAATGGCTCTCATTAGTAGCTCAAATCAATGTAGTAGGAATAATTACCCCATGGCAATTATCAAATGGCACATATCAAGGATTGCTGCTATTGAGAAAACTATTAAATATTTACCACCATAGAACTGAGAATAGTTCTAATCATCCCCCAAGATTTTGAGCTTTGACAATTCAAATAGTGTCATCTGCAGGTTTGGGGTGAAGATAAATAAAAGAACCCTGTTAATATATAAGACATTTGAGGTGATCTCAGGACATCATGGAGAAGATATTCCACTTACAGGTGGAGATAAAAGAATGAAGCTCAGGGAAGGGCTAACAGCCAAAAATGCAAATTTGGAAACCATCAATTTGTTGCTATCAATCAAGTCCTCAGACTAGACGAGACTTAAAATGGATAGTATGCAGAGTGGGAAGAGCAAAAGTCTAAGAGTTGAATTATGTTGGGCACCTGCTTTAAAAAAAGAGAGCAACACATACAGAGGCTTTGAAAAAGAGAAAGAAGAAATCCACGAGCCAAGGAGAACCAACATAAAGACACTGGCGCCCAAAACAGCATCTGTAGAGAACAGAGGGGCACACGATGTCAGGGACTGGGTGTCCCTCTGCCCTGGGAACCACTGTGGGCCCTAATCTGTGATGCATCCAAGGGCAAAACTTTGTTTTCTTGAAAGAAAAAGAATCTCCAAATAGAATGGGGATTTAAAGTATTACTACAATTTTAGCCTGGAGGACACATTTATTTATAATGTATCAACACACAATCAAGTATAATTATCTTTCATAAATTTTAGAACCTATTCTACTTTTTCTCTAATATTGGGAATCTGAAAACAAATCAAACATGTTTGTTTTTCCTTGTATCCTCCCCGGCACACTCCTAGTTAATTTAGCATTACTAATAAACTTGCTATTTTCTTTTCAAGACACGACTGTTGGAGGGAAAGAGTAGATAATTAACACAAGTAACCCTTCCCCACATGCTTTGTCGGAACTACTGAAAGCTGTCTACACTGCTACGTTGTCTAAATGAGTTGTCCTCACATTTTGAACTATAGGTATTCTTGAGTCTTCATGAGATTTGTAAGTCTCAAGAAAAACCTGACACCAGTGCCAGGTGTAAAGTG
The DNA here is from genome assembly GCA_008086735.1 of Cheirogaleus medius. Lineage (NCBI taxonomy): Eukaryota > Metazoa > Chordata > Mammalia > Primates > Cheirogaleidae > Cheirogaleus > Cheirogaleus medius. The sequence goes on along the minus strand of VBSM01000605.1, from coordinate 8,052,829 downwards.
TGAATGGTCTGTAAAATGGTGACTTGGAAGGTGCACACTGCTTCCCTTTTCCCAGAAAATTATACTTGACTTTTCATCTGAATCTGTCAATCTTTGGCTAATAAAAATTAATAAGAATTAGCATATAATTATTATATATAATTATTAAGCATATAATAACTATATATCATATAATATTTTAAAACATTTACATAATAAAAATTTATTTCCAACTAATTTTTGTGCTTTCTATTTCTCTCAAATCTAACACTCCCATTCTGGATTGTAGATGTCAGAGGGGGCTCCAAGAGGTGGATTATAAGCAAATTTTATTTTTCTCATTCTGTTTTTCTATATTTTCTAAGTTTTCTGCAGTGCACAGATAGTAGATTTATAATTTCTTAAATACACCAAATCCTAAAAAAGGTAAATACTTTTTTGCATGAGATTTTCATTCAAACCATAGTTACATCAATTTGCTTCATTTTAGCAAAAATACAACTAGAAAAAAACATATGTTCTATTAAGAAACTGGCTTCATCACTAAAGTAACTTGGAAGATGTTACTTTAAGATGTTTAATAATTTATTAAGATGTAATTTCATAGCAAAGGTATACAATTGTAAAAATATAATGCCTACAGGCAAATATTAAAATGTCTTAAATTCAAAGTACTTAGAAATAGGGATGCCTTCATTAAGAATGGGATAAATCATAGGGCCCCTAAAAGCTTATAAGATCATTTATGACAGTGAATTTGCAGCCCAAATTCTCAGCTTATGTTGCCATCTATGAATAGTTTAGGAAGAGTTTTAAATTGCTATGTCAATTTGTGGGCAAGTGTGCAACTTTGGCCTGAAGCATATTCATCGTATGGAACAAGATTATTTTTCTCTTCTATGATTGATCTCTTCTTTTGCTTTGTTCAAAAATATATTCTTCATTTCTGCCAACAAAACCATTCTTCCAGCAACAGATGTTATGTCATAAAGAGAGACTTATGTACGCTGGTATAAATAACAAAGGTGTTAGCTGGAATTAAAGGGAGACATTTCTCAAATATATATATATATATATATATATATACATTCACATGCACACACACACACACATCTTCAGTGATTACTCAGTGAGGGTAAAAATCTGCTATAAATAAATTTTACATAAACAATATGTTGAAGGAACATTGGAAAGTTTGACTAAGAAAGAGAATTTATCTTTAAATTAATGACTGTTTTGTTCACCCCACATAGAGTTTACATGACTGTTACACATACACAGATTCTAAGAAATTCATTAATCACCATCTTTGAACTAAATGCCCATTTGAAGAGAGCACATGTGTTTCTGGGTGTGATTTTTGTAAACACCAAGATGACTTAACTTCTTCCCATGTTTCCGAGTCAGTTACTCCTTCCCAGATGCTTTCCTGGACAGCCATTCCAAATGGCGGGGAGATGGCTTTGCTGCTCCCTGTGTGTCAGCCCTGGCCGGCCATACAGGATGAGCCTTTGTCCCCCTGCTGACACCAGGTCCCCCGGTTGCATGCGGTGAGGCATCCCCTGCTCACTCAGCAGTTGCTGGCTGCTCAGTCTTTCCAACAGCTGCTTTTGGACACTTCTGGGGGTTTCCAGGAAAGCTGAATTGCCAACAGCTGTGAGACCACCAGCTCTAGAATAATGAATCTCCTGTCAGTCCAGGAGTGAGTCTTAAGGAGTAGAGAGTCTAGGAACAGGGCAGAGAAAAACGTGTTTCCCTCTCTTCAGAGGTCCCCTTTCAAAAAATTTTTCAAGCTGTTGGGAGGTAGCATATCAGAACATTGTGATAAAAACACACAAAGAAAAAGCCATGAGCTCTACAGAGGGGACCAAATAACAAGTGTGTGACCTTGAGCAAGTCACGTAGCTTGCCGGCTTTTCAATTTTCCCTGTTATAACTTGGGAATGATTTTGATAATCGCACCAACCCCACAGTTATGAGTATTCACTGCATTAAAATTTTCAAAGCCCTTGGAAAAGTGTGTCGCACAGAGGACTTATTAAGGCCTAAAAAATAAATAAAAAGAAGTCTTTACCGAGTGAACAGCACTTTCATGTATGTGCTTTAATTTGATTTTCTGGACAAACACAGAGGATGATATTATTATTCCCATTTTATAGGTGAAAAATCTGAGGCATAAGATGTTAACTAAATTGCCAAGCAAAAATCCTTTATCTGGCCCACAATTATCTATACTAGTGAGTGAGTTTTCTATAGCTTTTTTAAAATAGAGCTTAATAAATGCTGGGTAAAGCAACTCCCAAGCTGCTATTAATAACTAAAATATCCACCAGGGCAATTGTGTACTTATATTCTGTGTTACTCCAAAATGGGTTCAGGGAGGCTGATTAAAAACTACAAACAATAGTAAATTCTTAATGAAAAAGAGGAAAATATCTGCCATACTTGGAAGATATCACCTTCCAGAACTAAATGACTGTAGGTCAGTGATTTTTAATATTTTGTGGATCATGGACACTTTGAGATTCTGACTGAATCTAAGAATTTTATCTTTAGAAAAATGACCATATCAAAATCTTCCATAAATATTTGAAGGTCTAACAGATACTGAGCCCATCCTAGGAGTCCATGAGCATTCTTGGCTATGAACTCCTTTGGAGTCTTATCTAATTACCAAGAAAGAAAAGAGAAAGTGCTAAAGAGAAATGTCACTAGAGTAAGGAAGGCATTCATTAACAACTAGAACATGTATTTCTAAATGAGGTCACGAAGAAAAAAAAAGGAAAACAAAACCCAACTAGAACATGAAGGAGAAAGGTTGATGCCACACCTGGAATGTAGTCATCAATTCTGAATAAACAAATTAACAGACATGCATGCATGTCTGTTATGTGCATGTACCAACAGTTATCTATACCTGTATCTATAGTCTACCTATCTGTGTATCAATACATATGCATTTATCTTATTCAAAGGGGGAAGAATTGGAGGAAATCTCAAATATTTCTTATATGAGGAAACATAAATATGTAAAAAAAATGAAAATTATATTCTTGGAGAGAAGATTGAGGAGGTAAAAAAAGGGCATTAAGGAGAGAAGAGAAAATGACTGATATGAAGGAAAAATTGTGTCGATTCTCTTTTCTGCATCACTGTTGAGACCAATGAGAGAAAGGCAGGGGGTAAGACGACAATGCAACATAAAGAAGTCATTGTTGTGGAGAAAGGAAAACGACACACCTGGAGAAGGGTTCTGCATGATCAGAAGTGTTTTTTCCAAAACCAGATTATCAACTGTTGGGCATGGTATAAAGATAATTAATAAAAACTTTAAAGTCTTCATCAATCTTGTATTATTATGATCTGAGTTTATACTCCTGAAACAGACCTTGTTAAAATTCTGGATCTACATACTGCCGTCTTTCCAGCTTTCACGTAGTCATTCAGACACACATATTGCTCTCAAAACTAGCCTTTTGGGATATAACATGTAAAAAAGACCTTGTTCAATGCATCGTCCGAGAGGTACTGGCAAAATCAGTACATAAATTTTAGGCTTTGACACTAATCCACGCGTCTTTTAAACAACCTGTTAACTTTATTAATATTCTTAATGTTTTCAAGGGGATTATGGATATTTTTCTATCTTTATTTATCTTATCTGCCCCATTATATTAATAATAGCCACTTCACATTAGACATGTGTATATATATAAAACCATAGAATTTAATTGTATTTAACCCAAAGACACCTGCTAGCTACTACATATAAAGAAAGTATTCTATACTTTATAGAATACTTTTTAATCAAACTAGTGACTAGAGTTTAACAGGAAAATAGAATTATTGTTAATCAAAAGAGGCAGAAATATGCCAGATAAAAATTATCACATATTGATTAATATGCTTTCATTTCATTCTTAACTCCAGTTTATATGCTCTATTCATGAAAACAGGAGCTACATTAGTTTTATTTACCTGTTTTCACAGCAGGAGCATATTTCTTGTCACAGAGTGGGTGCTCAGGAAAGCATATAGAACGAATGAAGTAAAATCTGCATAGAGCTTTGCACTAGTCACCCAACCCATGTTTATTGAGTATATACTATACACCGGGTACATTTCTAAGCCTACGGTAGAGCAATGACTAAAACAGGCAGTCCTCGGTCTCATGGAACTTATATTCTAGTAGAATAATTAATATGTTAATATTTCTAATCCCTGTGGGGAAAATGGTTCTTTACTTTTCAAAAGATAATGACAGAAGTCTTCTTAGGTTTAAGAAATAGTTGTTAAAATTCACTTTTCAATTTTGAATGGAGTTATCCCTAAAAGGAAGAGTCATATAATATTGGAATTATTACAGTGCCTTTCAGCCTTTAGGTATCTTGACATACCTGAAGAATTTGACTCAGGGGCTGGCCCAGTAATCTGTATTTTAATAGGCCTTAAAGGTGGTTCTGATGCACAGGAGAGTTTAAGAACCACAGTTCCAAACCAATGATGCTCAAATCTTACTGCATCTTAGAACATTCTGGAGAAATTTAAAAATGTTCATGCCCAAGCATTCTGATTTAACTGGTCAAGAGCGAAGCCTGGGCCTAAGGAGTTTTTTAAGCCCCCAGCTGATTCTTACGCGCATTCACATTTGAGAACTATGGCTGTAGAAAATCCTCAGGATTTGCTACCCGACTGGTCTGTCCCTTCTTACTACATATTCTTTCTTTGTGAAATTTCGTCTGTACTTTACCTCAACTCTTCTTCATACAATAACGACTCACTTATCTATAAAACTCCCCCACATCGTAGGGTCTCTATAAGAAGACACCTCTACCAGCATACGGCAGGTACCACAGTTCAACACTTTCACAACTAACCACATGTCCCTAAAATGTGCTCCCTCCCCAGAGGCAGTACAGGGTCATGTTACTGTATAGGCTCTGTAGTTACTGTATAGTCTCTGGACAGAGCCACCACACTGCTCAGCTCCAGAGGGCCTGTCTCAGGTTGCAGCATGGTAGCTCTGCCCCGATCTGTTGGCTTTGAATAGTGCCTGACAAAGGGAACTTATTTAAACTCTGGTGCCTCAGTTTCCTCCTTTTTAAAATGAAAATAATAAAAAACTCCTGGTAGGCTCATGCTAATGATCAACCGGACCGATTCGTGCAGAACAGTGCTGGCATGGAGCAGACTCTCAATTGTAAGCAGACATAGTGGAGATGGAGCAGAGCCATTGCTTTAACCAAGAACACGAAAGGCCCAAGATACTGTCAGGGCAATTCTGATACCTCCTTGGGCTGATGACACCACAATTTACAAAAGCCATTGCCCACTCCTCCCTTCTTTGTACTATTCTTCTCTATTCAATACTTCCTTTGATTTGATCTCCTTGATTTTTCTATATGCATCCCTTCCCTCCTTTCCCTTGACATGGGGATAACTCAGGACTTACCTTTTCTTCTTTGATTGAAACAATGGCTTCTGCTGTGATCTATCTATGTGCAGCACATCTGCTTACAACCCCTCCTCCCATTGCCAGCAGAGAATCCTTCCTAAGAGAAAGCAGCACTCAAAATAAAACACTCATCAGATCCCTCCTTGTACAAAAAGGTGTTCATGTCCCCCAGTTGCCTACAGTTAGAGCCCCTTCTTTTATGAAGTCAGTGCAACCTGGAATGACGTGCATCTGATCATACACTACGGCTGTCGTGCCTTACTTGTCTGTCCCAGAGTTAGGTGTGTGCAACCTGAAGAGAGTGGCTGTGCCTTGCTCACCTCTGAACTCTCAGTACCTGAACAGTGTCTGGTGTGCAAAAGGTGTTCTGTGAATTCTTAAATGAATGGAAGAAAGGAAGATTGGCCAGATGCTGGACGGCTGGATGAACGGATGGATGGATGGAGGGAGTTATGGGTGATGATAGAGTCATAAAATAGTTTAATGTAAACCATTGCTCATTTTTTAATTAGCAGGAATATCATATATAAGAAATAATATTAGCACAAACATATTTGAGTACATAGAATGAATACAGACTATATATTATCTGATGAAATGGAATATAGAAATTAACTTGTCTATCTCACTGTTTTGAAAAACAAGGTCAATTAGGCACCCTCTCTAATATAGAAAGATAGATAGACAGACAGGCAGACATAGATATGCAAGGGAAACTCAGCTAGCTAAAGTACTCTTATTATCAGGAAAATCAGGTGTAATCCTGGCCTAAAGGCAAGCCTGTAATTTAACTTCTGATCAGCGTCATATTGTTTTATAAGCTTGTCTTTCTGTATGTGTAAAGAATATAATTAAAACAAATTCAATGGTCTCTTCCAATTATCAATTCAGAAATGGTTCCACTAGTCTTGTGCTATTGTGGTTTTTTTTCTTTTTCCCTGTTTCCCTATATCTTAACATGCCTTATAATATATTGATATTTCCAGACTGTTCATTTCAGGAAAAGTTTAGGACTTCCTGATTTGTGCTGGGAAGGCTGGAATTATGGAAGAAGTAAAATACAGTTCCATCAGCTTAATGTCATTAGTCTGGTGAAGCCACATGAAGCTACCTCTGACCATTGGGGTGGCAGAGAGCAGACCTGGTCACCAAAGGTGCTGAGGCCAGCATCCTCCCACACACAGTGGACACAGCAGAATTGTACCTCGCTGGGTTTCTGCCAGTCATCATTTCTATAATAGCATGACTGGGGGACACCTCTCTGGGGACAGATAAAGTAACAGAATCCTCACCTGTTGTCACATTACCATGCTTTTTTATACCTCCACTTTTAAATTAAAGATTCCTTTTGGAAAGGAGAAATAAATTTCAAAAGTAATTTAAAATCAGACTGCAATGGGTAACAGACTTGAAATTTAGGTGTGAAACTATTAGAATTCTAGAGGAAAACGTTGGAAATACTCTTCTAA
>VBSM01000605.1:8030809-8045826 GCA_008086735.1 Cheirogaleus medius | reverse complement strand
CTCAAGAATGGAAAAACAAGCACCACATGTACTCACCAGCAAATTGGTATTATCTCATCAACACCTAAGTGGACATATAGGAATAACATTTGTTGGGTGTCAGGCAGGTGGGAGGTGGGAGGAGGGAATGGGTATATACAAACATAATGAGTGAGATGTGCAACGTTTGGGGGATGGTCACGCTTGAAGCTCTGACTCGAGGGGGGATGGGAGCATGGGCAATATATGTAACCTTAATATTTGTACCCCCATAATATGCTGAAATAAAAAAAATATGTAAAAAAAAAATCAGACTGCAGTTGCAAAATCTATTCTGGACATTCAGTTCTGCATGAGAACCCTGCTGGTTAAAGCAGAATTTCTGAACCTACTCCCAGAGACCACTAACATATAAAACAAGCAAAGGTCCATGTAACACGAGGGTGTTTGCATAATGAGATTATGGTTCTGGAAGTACTTTGTCAAGGTGGATTTCATATTCATATCCTGGTGTGATATTCAAAATATTTAACAGTAGGTATGACATGGCCCTTGACTACTCACAGACTCCCAATGAATCAGAATGAACTTGAGCTGTAAAAACCAAGTCCAAGTACAAGATACAAACCAGTGCACCATTGCCTCTGTTGACACATGATTGCTGGATCAGCAGTTTTAAACTTTGCTGCACATTCAAATCACCTGGGGACTTTAGGTGATAATGATGTGGCAATGTAAGTTGACTGATTGTAACAAATGCACCACTCTGGGGCGAGATGTTGATAATAGGGGAGACTGCCTGTGTTTGGGAGCACGGAGGGTATAAAAATTCTCTGTACCGCCTGTAATCCTAGCTCTCTGGGAGGCCGAGGTGGGCGGATCGTTTGAGCTCAGGAGTTCGAAACCAGCCTGAGCAAGAGCGAGACCCCATCTCTACTAAAAAATAGAAAGAAATTAATTGGCCAAATAAAATATAGAAAAAATTAGCCGGGCATGGTGGCGCATGCCTGTAGTCCCAGCTACTTGGGAGGCTGAGGCAGAAGGATCGCCTGAGCCCAGGAGTTTGAGGTTGCTGTGAGCTAGGCTGACGCCACGGCACTCTAGCCAGGGCAACAGAGTGAGACTCTGTCTCAAAAAAAAAAAAAAAAATTCTCTGTACTTTTCTGTTCAATTTTGCCATGAATTAAAATCATTTCTATATGCAATAAGAAGAAAATACCTGATGACTGACTACCATTGCCACACATTCTGATTTAATTAATATTGGTTGTGACGTGGATATATGATTCTTGGGAGGTCCCAAGTGATGCTATAATGCAGCAAAATTTTGGAACCATGAGCTGAATTGCTAGAGTTTTTACCTTTATTAATCTTTTTGACTTCAGAGGGATGCCAGTAATCATAATGCTTTCCCGGTTTCACAATTTAAAAAACATAAATGAATACTGATAGAAATATGTGCACTTACAGTGATATGCAGATAGCTAGAACAAGAGTGTATGTCTTAACATTCTAAGCTCATTTCAGATTTTTGAAGAGTTAACTGATTCATCTCTAAATCAACCACTATCTCTCTCTCTACCCTATATGACTTTCTAACAAAGAGAAATTCATAAAGATGGAATATATTTCCTTATAGGCTTCTCGTTACTCAATGTGTTTAGTAAAGGGTCTGGTGCAGAGAATGTCTCCAGTGGTTGGTAAGTGGAACTAAGTGAACTTTTGGGTTCCTAGAAATGCTCAAATTCTATGCTACACATTATTTCTTTTTCTTAATGCTATCTAAAGTTTAAAGTCAAAATTGGCAAGCCAGAGAATAAAAAGTTATGCCCTGATAGAAGAAAGTAAATGAAAAGTTTAGATGTCTCACACTACACTAAAGTAAACCAGATGAGTGTAGTTGGAAAAGATTAGTTCATTGAGTTGAATGGAATATAGGTAAAAATAGAAGAGTTCTCATCTTTTAAGAAAAATAATGAACACAATGACTTCAATAGTTTGTGTATTTATGAAAATGTAATTTGGTATGGCTATACTCTATTGATGTGTCACCTAAAAAATAAATAATAGTCATTGCTGCCAAGACTGAAATACTGTAGAATGGAGAATTACTTCTCAAAAAGCTCTGGAAACCTCAGAATGCGTGGTGTGATTACAAACTCAGCAAGCGCTCAATAAATATTTGCTGAAGATGTAAGAATTGTAACAGGGTGACTCCAGATATAACACTGTTAAACACTAACAGAAATAGAATAAGAACATAGAACACTAGTCCTTTTTTTTCTAATCCTGACTATGCAGTATAGGAAATTTCAGTTAAAATAGCAAGTGTTTCCTCACCTGGTGAGTTTATTTCTACTGTCTTTTTTGAAGGTTTTCTTCACTTATAGATTTTATTCTTAACAAAGAGAACTGTACACTGATACCACTGATTTAAAAAAAAATGGTAGAAAAGAAAGAATAACGGGTGATCTGAATACAACAGAAAGTTGAAAGCTACCTTCAGTCAATAGAATCGATACTGAATAGTTGTGATGGTGACAATATTAAAGGACTGGGTGATTTGAATTGTTAACAATCCACAACTTTGGCCAACTTAATGCACAATTACTCATGATAAATGCACTAATATTCTTCTCACATTAATATTCTCACTTTTTTGTATATTTATAAAGCTATTGTATGTAAGCTGCAGAAATATCAAGGTGCCCTGGCTGGAATATTACCATCGCATCTGTGAAATATTTTAGCCATAATTTCCAAACGTAGTAAACCATGTGTCTGAAGTTTTCAACTGCTCCTGCGCCAGAATCCTCCATCCCATTTTATTATATATATAATCTCTACCTCTTTCCCTTCTTCTTTCTTCCCTTTTCTATGCCCTTCATCCTACCCCCATGCACATACAATTTGTAACCTAGAAGTCAATAATAGTTGTCACTTTCGGAACTGTAGCAATTAGACAGCTATTTTCATATCCTGCCATGAACCAGGAAGAGGCTGAATAGTATTTGCACTTTCTCAGACATTAGTAATTAGCAAAGGTACATAGAAAAAAAAGCAGATCCATTACTAAATGACTGATGAAGACAAAATAAAAAGTCTTAGTTTAGTATCATAGGATACTTCTAGTTATCCTAATTCTTGCTTTTCATGGACATATTGAAGAGGGAAAACAAAGCCCTTCCTTGCTCTTCTTTGTGAGAATTGGGGTTACTGTCTTTCCCCAACTTGGCCTCATTAAACCTAATTCATTTCCTACCAGCAGTGTCATCACATTCTATTTATTCTATCCTTGTAAATGTTATAATAAAGCTAAGTAAAATTTATTTTTTCAGACCAGGTTTGGCCAACTAGGCAAACTATGTTCTGAAGGCCTAAACTGGCCCACCACCTGTCATTCTGTGTGGCCCTCAAGCCAAGAATATTCGTACAGATGAACGTTTACAGTCAATCTGATGCTAGAGAAAACTAACTTTAACTACAAGTAAGAAAAATGGTATCCACCTCAAAAACAAGAATTCAATTGTTCTCATAAGTAAACTTGTATTGCAGACAAAAACAAAAAATTGTACTCAATTATTATTATATTTTAAATTTCATCAATAAAAAATTTATACAATTATATTTTCTTTCTTGGTATATAAGTACCTGCATAATATCCTTGATTCTGCCCTTGGCCAATAAAGCCTAAACTATTTCCTACCTGGCCCTTTGCAGATAGAGTTTGTGGATCTGTGATTTAAATAACCTGTATTTTCTTAAGAGATAAAACCAGCCCTCCCAAAATGCCTCGAGAAAACCACTTTGATAAAACCCATCTTATGCATCCTCCCCCCACCCCTCCTCTAAGACAGATTCACAGGTAGCTCTCGTTGTACTTCCTGCCACTCCCAGGTAATACATCTAATCCTTCCACTCATTCCCTTCACTAAAAACTCTAGTCCTCAAGAATGGTCCCGGTTGCAAGGTCCCTGCTGTGGGAGGCTTTCTGCAGGGCCCCAAGGCCAGTCTGCCTGCCCCCCTTGTCCCCCCCTTCCTCCCAACCCACCCGCACATGCCGGCTGCTCCACAGCCCTCCAAGGTGGAAATGGGGTAGGGAAGAACAGGAAAGCCTTTATTTAACAGGCCCCAGTGTAATCAAGCATAGTTTGTGTAGACACTGGCAGATGTTAAATAATCCTTTATCTCAGAGATGGTTGCGAGGGGTTCACCTGGGGCTATCTAGTATTTCAGGGAATCTCTCTCCTGAAGCTCCCTTAACTCAGATTCCTGTGCACCCATCTGCCTGTGGTTGTGTTTCCGCCTTCCAGTCCTACGGTGCTGAGCTCCCCCGGCCCCTCCAGGAAGCCCCCTCGGGACGGGAAGGAAGACACCTCCAGGTTTCTGCCAAGCGGCCACAACTGGTCCACAGGAAACATACAGCCGGAGCCTGCGACTTCACAGGTGCGGCATTTCCTGGGAGGGACAGACAGCCCAACCACCCTGGCTGGGAGCTCTTCTCATAGAAGTGGGTCACACACCTTTGCATTGTGCCCCTAAGCTGCAGGGGACACAAATCAAGCTCTCTAACAGGCGTACTTCCTGTCTCTCAGTCATACCGAGCTTGTCCCGTCTCCCAACATCCACATGGCTGCTCTCTCTGCACTGAACAGTGCCAGGTGGACAGCACCCTTGCGGCACTCTTCTCAGGTGATTCTGTATCATGTTATCCTGATTGCAGTCTTTGTTTGTTTACGTGTTCACTATATATCTCCCTGTTATGGGCTGAATTATATCCCTGCAAATTTCATATGTTGAAGCCCTCACTCACACTCAGTACCTTAGAATGTGACTATATTTGGAGAAAGTGCCTTTAAAAAGGTAATTAAGGTATATACAAACATAATGAGTGAGAAGTGCAACGTTTGGGGGATGGTCATGCCTGAGGCTCTGCCTCGAGGGGGGAGGGGGCACATGGGCAATGTACGTAACCATAATATTTGTACTCCCAGAATATGCTGAAATAAAAAATAAATAAATAAATAAAGATAAGTTAAAAAAAAAAAAGGTAATTAAGGTAAAACGAGGCCATATTCATGGGCCCTAATCCACAATATGCCTGGTGTCCTTATACGACAAGGAGTCTGGTGCACACACGCACAGAGGGAAGACCACGCAAAGACACAGGGAGAAGACGGCCATCTATGAGTCCAGGAGAGAGGCCCTCAGAAGAACGAACTCTGCCGACACCTTGATCTCAGACCCCTGGCCTCCAGAATTGTGAAAAATAAAATTCTGTTGCTGAAGCCACCCAACCTGCAATGCTATGGCAGCCCTGACCTCACATGGTCCCCCACTGGAATATAAGCCCCATGAAGCCAGTAATTTATCTTGCTCCTTGCTCTGATCTCAGCACCTAGGGCACAGCTGGGTAGACAGATGGCTGAAGGGGCCCTGCATCTTCAAAAACTCCTGTGGATTTTTCTGGAGATCACAAGGATAAAGATAGTAGTCTTGATATTCCTAAATGCTAACTTTCATGTTTTGTGCATTTATTGGCTCAATTTATTTTTTTAAAAAATATGAGTTTTACCATCCCATTTTACACATGCAAAGTTAAACTACAGAGAAATAAAATGATTTGTACAAGTGCTTGTAATTAATCAGCAACACAGGTGGTATTAGAACCAGGAGATCTTGATTTTTAATCTAATGTTTTTCTAGCCCTTTCTTGCTCCTCTTTGGCTTCATGAGTAGAAGGAAAAGAGCAAATGTTAAAGAGTGCTGAAGCATTGAGAATTTGGTAACTTATACTTTGAACTGTCATACTACAGCACAGATAAGAACATAAGTTCAAATCCTTCATCCGTGCACTAGAGGACATCCACCCCACGGCCCGCCTGCCTGCTGGCTTGGTCTCTCACCATGTCACTGTTTTCCAAACATGGACGTCAGGCACATGTGACTTTTTGCTTACTCCACACGCATAAGTCACACTTTTGACCACCCTATCCTTACTCTCTCTGTAGCTGCAATGCCCTTCTCGAGTTGCCTGCCACCCTTCCATCCCATCTGTCCATGCCATCCGTCCATGTCACCCTTCCATCCCATCTGTCCATGCCATCCGTCCATGCCACCCTTCCATCCCATCCGTCCATGCCACCCTTCCATGCCATCCGTCCATGCCACCCTTCCATCCCATCCGTCCATGCCATCCGTCCATGCCACCCTTCCATGCCATCCGTCCATCCCATCCGTCCATGCCACCCTTCCATCCCATCCGTCCATGCCACCCTTCCATCCCATCCGTCCATCCCATCCGTCCATTCCATCAGTCCATGCCATCCTCCAAGCCCAGGGCATCAGTCCCTCCCAAGGCTCCTCCCTTACTCCACGCTGATCTCAGGCTCTGAACTTCTGCAGCTCCTGGTTGTACTGCTCCCATCATCTTTTGTGATCCATTTACACTATTTGCGTCCATCATTTGTGTTCAGGTAACTTTGTCTTGCCTCTTAAAGCAAAAAAAAGAAGCTCTAAGAAATCATGGACTTGTCTTCTATTTCTTTGTCTCCCCACTGTGCCTAGTGTTATGACTTACGTTGTGGTTAGTGACCAACAAACTGGCTGATTTGTATTTAGCTCTACTCATGTGTCTGTGGTGCACATAGTTGTGTATGGTATATGGGGACTGGCTTGTAATCTTCAGTTTCTAGGTTATGGTCACTGATCATGGAATTAGATTATAAATCATTATTATTTTAATTGCTGCTATTGATGATGATATTTGAGCGGCATTATCTTTTAAATTAGCAGAGTACTAAAGTCAGATTAAAATCCAAATACATTTTGAGGCTGAGATAATAACGATGAGAAATTGGGATATATAATTTCTGATAGAATCATTATGGGTGACATGAAAAATGAACTTGACCTTATTAAGATAAATATTTTTTCAATATAGTGATTGGATAATGGGTAAGTAGATCGATTATGCCTGTACATATACACAAAATGACTCTCCTAAATATTCATCCATCTCAGTTCTATAAATACAATTTTAAATGGCTTTGGATTAGTTCCTTTATCCTCCTAGCAGTGACAAATAAATCATGAAATGTTCCTAGGAGTTACAGGCATTCTATACTTACCTCCAAGCAATTCCCTGTAATGTTTCTGTTATTTTTATGTCATCATTGAACCTGATTCTTATTCTTGCTCAACTATTTGGATAATTGTAATCTTTGTTGTCATGAGAAAGAAAGTGTTCCTGATTTCTTATTAATTTGCCCCTAAGATACTTTCCTAGGTTATATTATGTATAAAAGTAATTATTGTGCATATTAAATTAAATTTAAATCTATGTTTTGGGTTGTAATTGTAACTTGAAAAGGCAGTTGAAATAAAGAAAAAAGTAATCTTTTTCCCCATGAAGTAAAAAATTTAGCCGTATTGATTTGAGGTCTTAACTGTTGCTGAATATTTCCATTCCAGCCTCCATAGCCATGGCAAAGGAATAATTTTAAAGCTGTTCTTAATGAATTCTCTAGTTTCTTTTCCTTTCACAGTGATATAATTTTTCAGGGGTTCCAATAGATGGCCTGTGACACACAAGAAATTGGTCATGGTAAACAGCCTATAAATAAATCCTAAACAATCCACACCAAGTGTAACTTTAAAAGAGTGGCCACTTGGACTCCAAGGAACAAGTGAGTGTAACCTACTCTCCACTGTTGTTGATAAACATCTAAATATGCAGCTTACATAGCCACCTCTCATTATTTATTATACTATGAGCCATCACTACCATTAAGAGAGTTTGAGCTCACTGGGTAGAATTATGAGAAGAGAGAATGGCAACTCAAATATTGGGAATAAAATAAAAAAGATTTGAAAATAGTATCTTTGGAGAAAAAGCATTGTTCAAGTCTTATCAACTTTAAACCTCTTGCTTTTTTCTGATGTATTTCTATGCCACTCTACAATATGGTTTCTCATATATACAGTAAATCCTCACTTAACTTCATCAGTAGGTTCTTGGAAACTGACTTTAAACTGAGCAATATATAGCAGGCCCTCAAATAACACTGTTTCCTTCAATGACATTTTGCTATAAAGTTGATGAGGGGAAAAATGGTTTTGTTGTATGTCACTTCACTTAAAGTCACAGTTTTCAAGAAACTATAGAAGATAAGAAATGAAGACTTATGGTAATCTGTATTTCAGGATACCAGAGGAGAGGCTAGGTGGTGAAGAGAATCATATACTGATACTAGCAGAAGAGTTTTCACACGTCGTGGCCAACCTTCAGATTCGACCTACATTCTCGGAAGGGTAGTTATGTGATACAAAGATTGTCTAGGGTAACTATTCTCAGAAGAGATCAAACAAACTTAACTTTTAAACCAAGAAATTAGAAGCTGACTTTCCCAACAGAAAGAATTATATCTTTCTCAGAGAAGAAAATATGACAGTATTCAATTGTTTCTTGAAAAACTGACAAAAAGACAGAAAAATAAGGCATGTTGTCACCCCAATTCTTAGCTCTAGAAGAGAGTCAGACATCGACTCTGTAGAAAAACTCAAGCTTATGATATTCTGTTGCTGTCTCACAAAACTGTCAGGAGAATGGGTTATGAATAAACCTCTAGTGAAATATTCATTAAACACTGAAGCTTTTTTTTTTCTTTGAAATATATTCTCAGGTCTGTAAAAGGTATTTACTATCAAATATTGCCAGAGGGGATACAAAATGGTATAATACCTCTCTGCAAAGGGAAACCTAGAAATATCCACCAAAAATGTGGACGTATTTACCCTTTGATTCAGTTTCACACATCTGGATTCTATCCTAGAGTTACACTTGCACACAAATAAAAATAAGAATATGCAGGTCTAGCAGTAGGGAATTCGCTATATAAACTACAGTAACTTCACACAACTGTGTAAAACTCAGCTTTTAGGAGGTGACTTCCACTTCCAGCAGAGATAAAGTAACAAGAATAGGATTTGTCTTTCTATGTGACATAACAACAGGAAAAATAGATAAGATATGCAAAATATTTGACAAACAATATACATAGATTAACAAAGAATGGTAACCTGGAGAGACAGGAAACAAATAAGGTGGGTCCTACAACTGCTTTAGCTTATTGACATGATCAGCACATCTATGCTAGAAAACTACCTGAGAGTGGGTAAAATACTCCCAGAAGTGAATATCAGTAAGAGCGTTCAGCATGAACATAGGACCAGGAACAATGCCAGTCAGAATGGCAAACCTCAATATTTATAGGCATTGAGCAGAATACACAGAAGAGAGTTGCCTCAGTAATGGGGAATAAGGAATCTTAACCTAGTAAGATAAAATTCATAATACCTGGCATTCAAACAAAAAATATAAGAAAAGCAAAGAAAGAGGGAAAAATTACCACTATTGAAATAAAACAACCAATCAAAAATACTCCAGAATTGACACCAAGGTTAAAATTAGCACAGGACATTAAAGCAGATATTATAAATACATTTTCTACATGATCAAAAGTGAAATAGAGACATGGAAATTATTTTAATAGATTCAAATAAAATTTCTAGAGAATAAAATGACAATGTCTGAGATTACAAGCAAAAGCAACCACAAGAAAAACATTGGATATAATTAACAGCTGATTGGATATTGCAGAAGAAATATTAGTGAACTTAAATATGGAGAAGAAAACCTATCCAAAATTGTAAGATAAAATAGAATCTAAAAACATGAAAAAAGCATCAGTGAGCTGTGAAAAAATTTCATGTGATCTAATATATGTGTAATAGGAATCTCTGAAGGAGAGAAGGGCGTGGCAGAGTAAAAGCACACAAAAAAAATACTGGAAGAAATGATGGTTATATTTTTTCCTAAATTTGATGAAAACTCTCAACCCACATTTGCAAGAAACCCTAAGCAAACATGGAGAAAACAGAATCTGAAAGCACCCTCACCCAATAGCCAGCAAGAAAATGATGCCCCAGTGACGTTATTGTAGTCACTGATTACAGCAGCAACACTGCCAATAATCTGAATGAGCTTAGAAGTGAACAGAGCTCAGGATGCAACACAACCTGCCCACTACAAAGATTGCTGCTGTGAAACCTCAAGCAGAGAACCTAAATAGTCTGCATCTAGACTCCTGACCTCCACAACTGTGAGATAATAAATCAGTGTTGTCTTAAACCACTATGTTTGTGGTAATTTGTTACACAGCAATAGAAAACTAATGCAAACACCAAGAGGGATTAATTCCGGGAAAGTAAGGTTAGTGTAACATTTAAAAATCAGTTGATACTACAATTGCATTGATAACTGATTTTCAACCAAGGTGCAAAGATAATTTAGTGAAGGATGAATAGGTTTTTATTTTTCAATAAATGAGATTGAAATAACTGGGTAGACATATATTTAAAAAAAAAAAAAACTTTAATCCATACTCCACACCAAAACTAACTCAAAATGGATCAGAGACCAATGTATACAACCTAAAGCTAGAAAACTTGTAGGAAAAACAACAGTGAAAATCTTTATGATCTTGGACTAAAATAAGATTTCTCTACTATGACACCCAACTCACAATCCATAAAAACAAACTGATAAATTGGATAACATCAAAATGACTTATGGTCTTCAAAAGACACTGTTATAAGAATGAAAAGACAAACTACAGGCTAGATAAAATATTTGCAACGATGTATCTGATAAAAGACTTGTATCCAGAATATATAAAAAATGCCAAAATTTAATAAGAAAACAATTCAGTAAATAAATATGAGTAGATTTTAGAAGACATTTCATTGAAAAAGATATATGGATATCAAATAAGCACATGAAAAGATGCTTAACATCACTATTCATTACAGAAATACGGAAATACAAATTAATAACACCATGAGATAGCACTACGTACATGTCAGAATGCCTCAAATCAATAAGACTGACAATGAAAATGTTGTTGGTAAAATTATGGAGGACCTGAAACTCCTGTACGATGCTAATAGAAGTGTAAAATGATACAACTACTATGGAAAACAGTTTGCCAATTTCTTAAATAGGTAAATATGCATCAACCATATAATTTAGCCATTTAACTCCTAGGTATTTTCTTAAGAGAGTTAGATCGATTTGTCTATAAGAGAAGTGTATGCTAATGTTCATAGCCAAAAACTGGGAACAATTCTAATGTCCATCATAGGTGAATGAATAAACAAATTGTGGTATATCCACACAATGTTATATACCACATGGCAATAAAATGAATGAACTTTTGATACATACTATAACATGGATGTTCTCAAAAAATAATTATACTTAGTGAAAGACGCCAGACCAAAAAAAAAAATTTGCATGATTTCAATTATATGAAATTATAGAAAATGCAAACCCATAGATCATGATAAAAACGAGATCAGTAGTTGCCTTAGGACGGGAGGAAAAGAGAGACAGGAATTATATGTGGGCAGGAGGAAAGTTGTGGAGGTGGTAGATATGTGATTGTGGTGATGGTTTCGTGGGTATACACATATGCCTAAACTCATCAAGCTGTATACTTAGCAAATATGTGCAGTGTATTGTTTAACAAGTGTGTCCCAATAACACTGTTTGAAAAACAAAGAGTGAAGAATATCCGTGTGTACTGATTTGGAGGGCATATCAAGATATGTTAAATGAAATGTTTCAAGCACAGCAGTGCATACAGTATGCTACACTGGCATAAGAAAAAAAGAAAAAGTAAGTATATTTATTTCTATTGCTTGCTTCTGCATAAAAGATGAGCAAACACTAATGAAATGGTCATTGATGGAAAGTGAATTAGGAGAGGAATGGGGATGAGAATCCTCAGTGTATGACTTTGTGTTTCATTTTAATTTTTGCCATGTAAATATGATAAACTATTTCAAAATAGTATAATCAAAAATGCTGCTACAACTCAAATTTCTATCAACTGATGAATGGATAAATAAAAGGTGATATAACCATTCAAGGAATGATCATTCAGAAATAAAGAAAAATAAAGTACCTGCTACAACAGAGATGAACCTTGAAAACATTACACTAAGTGAAAGAAGCCAGTCGGAAGAGACCACACATTGTGTGATTCCATTTATTTGAAATGTTCAGAATAGCAAATCCATAGAGACAGAAAGTAGATCAGCAATTGCCAAGGGCTTGAAGCAAGACATTGGTGTAACTACTAAAGGATATGAGGTTTCTTTTTAGGGTGATAAAAATGATCTAAAATTAGGTTGTGGTGTTGATTGCACATATTTATAATTGTACTAAAAACCACTGATTTGTATACCTTAAATGATGAATGGTGTGGTGGGTAAACTGTAATCTCAATAAAGTTGTTAAATATAATGTTTTCATAAATATTCATTGAAATTCACACTCTATTTGGAATCTTTGTATATATTATTTTATTTGTATTTTTTGATAGCCATCCATTGAGGAAAATGCATATTATAGTCCTTATTTGACAGACACAAAGAAATAATGCATTACTTCTTTCCATATCTACCAGCAAATGAGTCAAGAGTAGAACCATTAGAAAGCCTAAACTGATGTGCTTCAAACCACTCAGGATCATAGATAACCCATCCGCACTCACATGTGTACTTGTATATGTGGTTCCACAATTGCTTCCATGCCACACTGCCCAGAGATGGAGTCAGGAATTCTTCCCATAGGACTCCTGCTGACAGGTGCAAAATAATCAGATATGGAATGATCCTTGGAGTTCACGGGAGGTCATGCTAGGGTTCATTTAAGTATATTTGAACTGATCAATTGATGAGACAAACTTAATATCATATGACTTATCAATTAAATGTTCATTCAACTTCCTAGACTGTGTCACGGAACAGAAAATCTAAAACTTTAAATCCAGATGGGTGGTCTGGAGACAGGACCAGCTGTGCAGAGAAAATGACAGGACAAAAAGACACAAAGTCAAAGGTAGATAAGCCTGGGATGGCAAAAGTTACAGAATTAGGTCAATAAAGCGTCAGCATTTCAGTACCGAAAAAGTACAAATTAGGAGCTTAGGAATAACTTAACTTGATTAAATTAGATGACTACGGGATAAGAAGACCACACACAGCAAGTAAAAAATAAACCCAGCTCTAATTATTGTTCTTTCAAATTATTTAGAGAATCATTATAATTGGAAACAAAAATTCCATGCTGACAGAGGTGACAGGATTCTTCAGGAACTGCCACCCTAATGCAAAACCACAGAATTAAATAGAGCTTCTATTTATCATCACGCTCAAAGACAACTATGGAGGTAAAAACTCACAACTTGAGAGAATTTAAGAACAAAGCAGAAAAAAGGAATAAGTGAAGCTGATCACTTAACCTGAAGTTAATAGAGAACACAAATCAGACTATATGCCCCGAAGCTATGCACATTTTAGCCACCTATAAACGGCATTGCGACTGCTTTTCCAAGTATTTTATTCTTAATTTAGGCACCTAGTAAAAACCATGACATTTTCCTGTTAAAAACGGGGAAAAAAACACTCTGAATATTTTAAATGCCTGGATTATGTCTATTTCCGAATCAGCTTCCTTTGCTTTCTTTACACAAATATTAGAATTAAGAAATATATTTATATATAGGAAAGAAGAAAGGAAAAGTTTAGAATTTCCTTCTTGGATATAAACAAGAAGAAAATCCTTCTCCCCGGCTTCCAGAGCCAAGGGGGACAATGAATGTATTGTTGTGTTTAGAAAAAAGTAACTAATGTTTCTGAACTTGAGAAAATCTGCAAGAGTAGACTCCCATGGATTCACTGTTGTCTGAACGTGTGCCTTAGCCAAAGGCTTGATCTGACTCTGGATACTTAGATAACTAACAGTTTTAAGGGGAAAAAATCATATTTAAAATTCCACTATATGTGATAATCGAGGTGCCACAAAGCCCAGGGCTAATGAGTGTGAAAAATGCTCCATTTTCCAAACACTCCCCTACTCTACGTCCCTCCATATCTAAAAAAAATGTCACTATTCAGACCCTACACATTACATACAGTTCAAGACAATCAATAAACAGTATGCAAGTCTCCCTTACAAATCAAAATCATGCTAGAAAACAAAGAAGAGTGGTCCAGCCACATGGTCCTATCAAGGTCAGGTTGGCTGGCTGTCCTCCATCCCTCTGCAGCCCTCTGCGTTTCCCTTGCTCTTACTCTTGTCTTTTCCAGCTGCCTTCTAGGGCCGCAGCCCATAGGACCCTCCATCTCCCCTCCATCCCTGTCCTCGTTTCTCACGTCACTCAGTGTCGGTCTACAGCAAGGTCTGTAGCATCCATTACCATTTCAACAGCCCCAGTGCAATTCTCTCAGGAAACAGTAGCAAGAATCATGAAGGATCTGGGCTTTTACCTTACTTTTAAGCTAGCAAATTAGTCTGCAACAGTTGCCTGTGACAGACAAAAGAGACAAGATCCCTGAGTCCAAGTAGGACAGTCTGTCATTTACAACAATAGCTGCAGCCAGAGTGTCAGCACTTGTGCTGTCTCCCCAAGCCACAATACGGCAAAGGAAGTATCTATAGGGCCAGAGGTGCCTGCCCAGGCAGTGGGCTATGGTGACAGAAAAGAAATTCAGAGCTTAGGGAACTTGAATCTTTTCTATAGGTAGTAAGTATGCCGGGGGCATTTTCTTTAGTATACCGAACAGGAAGCATGCCTATCCTTTGCTCCGGAGGGAGACACCATCTGTTTTCCAAGACTGTTCCCTGTACAAACACCTAGAAAGGACAGTCAACAACGTGCAGTTGGGGCTTCTGTCAAGCAAAGAGCAGAAACACGAGACACCCTCGGAGGATGGTCTCCCAGCATATCATGATCATGGCACCATTCTCACTAGTGAGGACACAAAGGAAACGTGGGCAAGAACGCTTTTGCCTCAGATGAGTGCTTCATGGGAGTCCAGTTGAGAACGAATAGAGAAATGCATCAAAACAAAAACCTGGCCGGGCGTGGTGGCTCACGCCTGTAATCCTAGCACTCTGGGAGGCTGAG
>VBSM01000605.1:7992443-8030709 GCA_008086735.1 Cheirogaleus medius | reverse complement strand
AAAAAAAAAAACCTTTAGAGATTACACGGGGACCACAGGCTGGCCCCAGGTACAGCAAGAGGGAAGCAGACACCCTGAAGAGTATCTTGTCTTAACCTGAATCTACACAGATAGATCAGGATCAATAGCTGTTGCCAGTCAAAAGTAAAGCACACAGGACCTCGTCGTTACTGAAAAAAAGAAAAAGGAAAAGGAAAAAATTGTGGTCATTAAAATGCTGGCTGAGAAATTCAAGAAATTGGTGGTCTTCTTTGAGGGTTTACAGTTGCACAAACTGGGCCTTTCTCTTCCCTCTTCTTTTCCCTACCCAGCCGCTCCCAACCCCCTCATGCTGAAGCCTCTGCTTTGAAACTAGCACAAGTGATTCCTGGGGTTGTGGACACTTTTTCCATCACCGCTCAGAGAAGGCAGGAGGAGGAGGAGCCCTGGAACCCGTTAGCCTGGGTGCAACTGCAGCAAAGATATTCTCGGAGATTCACATTGGAACCCATGTGGTCCTCAGAATTAACAAAATGAGCACATGTAACATATAAAGGAAAATGTTTTCTAAAGAACCTTCCTGAAAGGTTTTAGAATGTAGCCATGTGTGGATTAAAGACTGTCTGTGAAGACATTTACAGATTGACTGATTTGACTGTTCTTCCCAAAGATTTTCATAAGGTTTTGAATAAACATAATTTAGTCCCCACACAAACATCCTACTCCACAAAAACAAAAAAGTGGGAATAATGCAACATAACCCAGGTACAAAAGGAAAATGAGTATGATATTTTTAATATTCACTTACTGATTAATGTTCAGTGGAACACGCTGTTTAAAAAATGGAAATAACTAGATTTCCTCTTCTAAGGCATGAACTTGAAAAACTTAAGCACTATGTCTGTTCTACAGCTGCCAGCAAACACTGTCCCAGGAAACAAGAGCTATCAGGTGTATGTCTGTAGCATTGAGGGGTGAGTAAGACTCAGAGAACTCTTCAAATTTTTCTATAAAGTGAGTAAAAATTAAAATTGGTTACAAACTGACAAGCACTTTATACAATGAAGATTAGAAGTTGCAAAAACCAAAACAAACAAAAGCTCTAAAAATCTAATGAAATCTCCACTGGCCTAGGTCCTGATCCACCTAACAGACAGGAGAGGTGAGACCAACTGGTGCACAGAAACCTTAAGTCGAGCAATTTATGAGTAAAACTTTCAATTTGCTCTCTGGTTCTACTGAATTGCAGTTCCATTTAGACAAGTAAGCCTAAAAGCTTACATTCCCTTTCTTCCACTTCTAATGGCTAGTTTTTTATTCCCTGGGTGTGACTAAATTAGAACATTCTTACTGGTTGGGGTGTGCTCTCCTGGAGGGAATTTGAATGAGCATAAGCAGTTGTTTTCTGGCCTGTATTAGATTGTGCCTGGGGTTGAAAGCCATTTATGCATCATACGCCTTAGAATAAGGTTCTTATTTACTTGTCCATAGATAAATGGTTGCAAATGATTACAACAGCAAAGGTAATTCCACATAGTCCAGGAATCAGATGTGAACTGTTAAAAGCAAGAGAGAGAGAGAGGGACAGGGAAGGATATGAGTATAGAATGGTCCCGACTTACAGTGGTTCAAAAACGACTTTTAACTTTACCATGGTGCAAAGCTAATACAAATTTAGTAGAAATCGTATTTCAAGTACTCGAACCATTCTGTTTTTCACTTTCATTATAATATTCAATAAATTACATGATAAATTCAACACTTCAGTATAAAATAGGCTTTGTGTTAGGTGATTTTGCCTAACTGTAGGCTAATATAAGTGTTCTGAGCACAACTTTTAGTTACAATGGGTTTACTATCATAACCCCAGCATAAGTCAAGGAGCATCAGTATTGTTTGTTTTAAAGAGTTAAAAAAAACCAGAAAGTTACAGAATATGGAATCCTCAATAATTTGTATTTAAATTTCTCATTTTAGGACATTGTTGACAAATACCAACAAATCTATATTCGTATGGTAATTCCATATATAATTTGGTTTATTACTTGTTCTGTTTTATAACTGGTTGATTTCTTGCTAAGCTGTCTTTTTAGTCCTAAAGAATTCTAAAGGTCTGAAAATTATGCTGATAAATAAAGAAAAATAAAATGGCTAAATACAAGACAGGTTATTTGACACGGATACGCTGAAAGTGTTGCAGAGACATAATGTATAACTCGGGAAGAAATCTTCCTATTGTCAAACTCAGCCTGGAATGGGTTCTCACCTTGGCTACCTTTCCCATCACAGGAAGAGCAGATAAGAGTATGCCCGGCACGGGGGCAGCCTCCTCAGAAGTAGCAGTCTGGGAGCTTGGACAGAAGCAAACTATTTAAAAGCAAAGTAAGTGATGACTCTGTAACAAAAGGTTGAACTCTGATCAACTGAGAGACAGATAGCACTTTGAAATTATCACTGAATACCCTGATACAAGGAAGATATTCTGAGAAGAGAGAGCTAAGTTCTGTGAGTGACATGTGGCAAAAGGGTTCACCAGTCCATCACGAGGATGGGTTGGGCTCAGCCACTCAAATGCAGTGCACGGTAGCTGCACTAAGTGTACTATTCAGTTATGCTTAAGGACAGAGATCATAAAATGTGTAGCCCCCCAGGATGGGGGGGATGTCTACTAATAGCTTTGTTATCTTCCCAAAGTCCCAAATTATAGAAGCCTTTTTAATGTTAAATATAATTATCTGGAGCAGGTACACCTCACCTAACAGAAGCTACTGATACTGGTGCACAGAGCTTTTGTATTTTTTGGAGAATGTTAACTTAGCAAAGGTCTTTTCTCTCAGAGTAGGCTATACTTGTATTTGCACCAAGCAAGAGAATATATTTACTATAACCATAACCTAAATATTTCATGGAGAAGAGAAATCTCAGAGCAGAGTATTTTTGTAAATATGCCAACAGATCCTGACATTTTTTGTCTGGTCCTAAAGAAATGTTGGTGAATCAGGAAACGTAGCTACTAATAGAGCTACACTTTATGTGGAAGGTGTGTCACACAGGGAGGGTACAAGGAGAATGTACAAATTAATTTAATGTATTTTATTTATCAAATTAGCCCTCAATAAGAAAACAAAACATTTATTTGTTTTTCTTTTGTTTTGTACCCTTAAATAATTCTAGACTCCCATCTGAACTCATTGGCAGGAAACTTAATCCTAGTTATTCCTGAGATTCTCCTCCCAGGGATTTGCTAATATCCTGAGGTTCTATGCATGACCAAAGATCTAGACACCAGTTTTGAAAAGGGTTATCAGTGCACTCTTGTTACCACCTAGTCACCTGCTGTTTCACTCTGCCTGGCCCTTTAGCTCTGGCAGTTCTGTGATCTCTGAGTGGTGGTGTAGGCACGGAACATTTGTGTAAGTCCAGAAGGCAGCCCGCTAGATGCACCAGTCACTTCCTCACGTGGGGCCCTGCCACCCACACGCTGTAGCTAGGAGACCCCTACCATTTGATGTCTCTCCAGTCTGGGGGAAACACCTCCCCTCTACTGGGCCTCATAAGCATTTCTCCCTAACATTCTCACATTGACAAACTTTAGCCATTACAAAAGACAGGAAGAGTTGTTGTGTTTCACCAGCCTTTGTTCTGAGACCTCTAAAAATCCAAGGCAGGAATAAAACCTAAGTCCTCAAAAGGAATCTGGTTACCTTAAGGGCTTGGAGAAGGGCGTGAAGAAGGTTTGCTGCACAGAGAAAACACAAATTAATTGATCAATAAATTGTCCCCATATTATACTCTGCTCCTGATCATGTGACCCACTGGTACTATCTGCACCTCCCATTTCCTCTTTGGAATAAGTGGAAATTAAAATTCCTGCCCAGTCCTCTTTGGAATATAATGTCTTTTGCTTGTCTGTTTGCATTATTTACTCTGATTGGATTTCTTATTTAAAAATTTATTACTCAAATCTATATTTTTGTATGACATTAATAAGTCAAACATTGAAGAGGAGAGGAAAGATGGGCTTATACTGCTGTCATAGTTCTGATCATTAATTTAATCCCGAGTGCTTACTGTGAGCTGGGTACTGTCCCGCCTATATACACATCATAATCAGTCCCTCAGAGAAGTCTTCTATGTTGTCCTTTTCAATCCACCCCCAGCACATCCATGAGGAATTGGCAATGATCACTATGAATCTGTTTCTAGAGACATGATTTAATATCTCATCATTAACAACAAAAATGAGAAATGAAATTGAGGCAAGAGTTTTAAAAATATGAGAACATGGTTAAAGTTATATCACCTTCTTTTACATGGAAGACTGTTTATATATGAAAGGAAATGTATCTTAGAACACATTTAAGAAAAAGAATTTTTAAAAACAATGCAACATAAAATAAAAGGAATAATTAATTGTATTAAGAAACATTGAAATGAAGTTGAAAATTAATGAGAAATGATATTTATGACAAAGTACATGAAGTTGACCTCACAATTTAGAAACCTGCTGATAATTCTGAGAAGTATAATACAGGGTGCAGGAAAAGACTCAAAAACACCTAACAAAAGTGGTTAGTGGCCAGAGACTTCTGAAAGCAATTAAGAGAGGAAATTGAGAGATCAAAGATCAGAGGAGGGGAAAAGTGAGATGATAGTATGGATGCAAAGGTGGTCTTCCTTGTGGAGAGACAGCGTGATGTCAACGTGGGTAGGAAGCAACAGACAGATTAATAGCCAGACACTGCCCTGGAGTTCACGTTCCTTGGCCCGGCTGCAACAGCAGATGCAGCAGAAATAATACAGGACCAAAGAAGCAGCAGCAATTTTAACTCAGGTAAGTAGAGGCACAGGATTGAAAGGATGAATATTTCTACAGGTGGGAAGTACAAGAAAAAGTAGAGCAGAAGAGAAAAAAAACTCATAAATTAAAACATAATAAATTCTTTGTTAGTTCAAATAGATTTAGTTTTGCCTAGTTTGTTAGTTTGTATATGTCCTAGTCATAACCTTTAGAGAAATTAAAACGAGTTAAGGTTAGGTGAAATAATATATATTCTGTGCTTATTTTAAGTTGCTTTATAACTATGTGAAATGCTTCCAAACTCTTCTAAAACTTTCACTTACAAAGAATAACACATGAAAAAGTACTTGATAGTTCTAAGAAAAAAGGAATATAAATAATTAGGATAGTAGTATTATATAAATTAATTGTAGAATGTATTACAAATTAGGATTATTTTTAAAAATTTTCTTTTGCTTATAATTCTACAATATTTTAATGTAAATATCACTTTTTAAATAACTAAATAATATTTATAGTAGATATTTACGGTAGATTTTTTTTTTTTTTTTTTGAGACAGAGTCTCACTCTGTTGCCCGGGCTAGACTGAGTGCCGTGGCGTCAGCCTCGCTCACTGCAACCTCAAACTCCTGGGCTCGAGCAATCCTCCTGCCTCAGCCTCCCGAGTAGCTGGGACTACAGGCATGCGCCACCATGCCCTGCTCATTTTTTCTATATATTTTTAGTTGGCCAATTAATTGCTTTCTATTTATAGTAGAGACGGGGTCTTGCTCTTGCTCAGGCTGGTTTCGAACTCCTGACCTTGAGCGATCCGCCCGCCTCGGCCTCCCAGAGAGCTAGGATTTTAGGCGTGAGCCACTGCGCCCGGCCTACGGTAGATATTTTTATTTTAAAATATTTTTATTGTTGAAAAATATTTGATTACTACCTACCCAAGGTAGAATAAAACCAAGCCACAAAAAAATATATATTGTTCCATTTCCCTGTAAAGTGGTAGCTTTTTTAACTCTATTTTGCTTTTCAGATGATTTAAGAGGTTAAAAATATGTTAAAATCAGGAATTTGTCATTAGTTATCACCATTTATTATCAAGAAACCCTCATAATTCATAAAGTAGCAATTAAATTGGTATATTTTTTCCCAAAAATAAACTCAAAATCCATGGAAACATTGAGTCTCTTTGAAAAAATAAAATAAGAATCAACAAATAAGCCAGCATTTTCCACAAAGACAGCATCAACAATCCTTTCACTCTTTTTAGAGCACATTATGAAAAACAAGCAGAAATAGAGGGTTAAAAAAGACAATTCTAGGAGTCTGGTGGCTATTTTTTGCAGGATTAGAGAGGATAATCAATACGGAAATAGTTCTCAGTTTGATTTTATGACTTGTTGCTTTTCATTCAAAAATAATTTTCGTAAATTCTTTATGAAAATAAGAATTTTCATAAATCTAATACCTATTTCAAGTAACTTTCCTACTACTATTTAAAATAACATTTTCTTCAAGGCAAGAATAAAGAACAGCTTTGGGGACTGAGTAGTGCTGAAATGGCAAATCAGTAGGGTAGTGACTGTTCAGCGGTGAAAGTGTGAGATGAGAAGCATTCTGAAACACGGCATCGTTATACTGAGTATTTTGTAGGATTATTCACACACATATACCAAGAAAAGGATGATAAATGTAGGGTCAAATTTTCATCTCTTAAACAGTTGTGCTACTGATTTGAAACTTTTACACGGAGCATGTTTAGAATTACAACAATTTTCAACCAGATCAGACTTAAAATTGTAAGTGTCTAAAAATTTCAAATATACTCAAATGCTTAAAGGAATCACTAGCTTCTCCTATAAAATGAACCTAACTGTTAAATGTGTGCCTTGAAGTAATGTATAGGGCGAAATACTGATTTAATCTAATGAACTCAAGTTACACAAAAAATAACCTTGGTTACTCTTCCTTCATTTATGTGTTTAAACACAGCAGAAATTTGTGGGCTGCTGATACACACCCCAAGGCACATTCTATAGATAAACAGAAGACTTTGTTCACTGGATCTTTTCATTCAGAGCCTTTCATGAGCTGTGAATTCCCTCTAAAAGCACCTATCAGCATGAATAAACTGATAAAAGCAAATGTGTGAAATGCCTTTCACTTAACTAACAGGCATGACTCCAAATTCTAGAACTCACACTGCTTTCATCTGAAACTCTACCCCAAGATGATGGTAAACATGATTTGATGGAAGGTCCTTCACTAAAGTTACCAGATCTTTGGCCTATTGTGACGTGATAGTTAATGGAAAGCTTTGTCAGACATAATCCATTCCTGTACGGCCTTTCAGATTGTATCCTGTGACTGTGGTATTCCCATTTTGTATAAAAAGTCAGATTAATAAATTCATTCAGCCCTCCCAGAACATCCATTTATTTATTCATTCAGTAGCTGCCACTCAGGGGAATACAGAGGTGACAAAGTTACAGCCCATGCTTCCAAAGTCTAGTAAAGACATCATGCTTATAGCCAAGTTTATTTAAAATATGTATATATATATATACATATATATAGTAGCAAAAACTGATAGAACTGTGGGGAGATATTGGCAAATTCACAACAATGAGATATCTCAATTACTGATAGGACAAGAGGGAAAAATATTAGTAAGGACAGAGAAAGGTGTAAAAGGAAAATTAAAGGCTTGACTTAGTGAACATACCTACCATCTTGAACACAGAGAATACTCATTTTTCTCAAACACACATGGAAATATTTTTTAATTGTCACATATTTATAAGAAAGTCTCAAAAAAGTCAAAAGGTTTATATCATAAACAAAAACTAATATAACAACTAACAGTAATAAAAAAGTAAATTAAAAATTTGCATGTGTGGAAAATCTAAGGCATTTCTAAATAATTGATAAAAAGAAAACACACAATGGAAATTTTTAAAAATACTGAAAACTCAATAATGAAAATATATATTAATACTTATGAGGTTCAGCAGTAGTATTTCAAGGAATATTAGATCCTTATGTTTTTACAGAAAAAGGAAATGATGGGATAGATATCTTAACCAACAAGTTTCATTAAAAGTACAACAGAACCAACCCAAAGAAATTAGAAAAAATATGGAAACAATGCAGAAATTATTAAAATAGAAATAAATATACAATACAGAAAATTTTTTATAAAAACAAAAATTGGCACTTCTAGGAAACTAACATATTTCTGTTGAGAATGGCATCCATAAATGAGGTACAAACACTCTATGCTATGAATGAAAAGGGAGAGACAATCACAGAAGAGACTAAGTGAATAATAACAGAATATTATGAACAAATTTCTGCCAGTCTATTAGAAAAGAGACTAAATGGGCATGTTTCTAGGAAAAATATATTTTTTTAAAACAGACTCAAGGAGAAATATTAATAGAAAGCCTAAGGAGTTCTAACTTATTTTTTAACACTTATATAAGTAGTTTAAAATCTTTTTACAAGAAAAACTTCTGGCCCAAGTGGTTTTACAGGACTTTTCCATAGTACTGTACTTTTATATAAGCTCTGCTAAAAAATATAGAGAAAACATAGAGAAATAGGAATGGCTTCCCAACTCATACCATGAGGCTTGCATCTTGATGCCTGAGCAGAGGGGACAAGTGTGACGGGTCAGAACAACCTCACTCAGGGTGTAGAAGCAAAATTCCTAAGTAACATATTAGTAAACCCAACTGAGCTGTGTTTAAAGAAAATAGATGACAAAGTTGTGTTCATCCAAGGAAAGCAAAAGAGGGAATTTTAAATTAAGAAAACTTACAATTTGCTACATTAGATGATCAAAGAGAAAAACCACATAATCATCTCAATAGATGCAGAAAAGATACTAGATAGAATAACACTCATTTATAATGAAAATCTTACCAAACAAGAAACGAAAGAGAAGACTCTTAATAAGATGAAAATCTATGAAAAACCTAGACTAGAGCAAATGCAATTTCTAATGATAAACATTATGAAGTATTTCCTTTAAAATTGACCCCCAATAACATAAGATTTCTATATATAAAAAAACACCAGAGAGAAAATGAAAGACAGAAAATAAACTGAGAGAGGATGTTTACCACACGTATAATAACAAAAAGTGTCCAGAATATGTAATATATACCCTATTTTATATATATAAATATATATTTATAAAAATATATAAAATGTATATGATTTACATAAAAATTTATATAAAATTTATATATAAAATATATATTTATATATTTTATATATTTTTATATAAATTATATATATTTATATAAATAAATTTTATATATTTTTATATATTTATATATATATAAAATCTGAGTCTATTCAGGCTGTTATAGCAAAATATCTTAGACCAAGTAATTTATAAACAACAGAAATTTGCTGCTTATAGTTCTAGAGGCTGGGAAGTCCAAGATCAAGGCACTGGCAGATTTGGTGTCTGGTGAAGGCTCAGTCTCTGCTTCACAGATGGTGCCTCCTTGCTGTGTCCTGACATGGTAAAAGGCATGAACAAGCTCCCTTGGGATACAAGGGTACTAACCCCATTCACGAGGGCTCCACCCTCAGGACCAAAATACCTCTTAAAGGCCTGACTCCTAATAATTGCATTGGTAATTAGATTTCACCATATGAATTTTGGAGAACATACACATTCCGATCATAGAAGAATCATAGATATCATTAAGAAAAAAATAATCCTATAGATAATTGGCAATATGCATGAACAATTATCCACACAAATGGCCCAAAACCACGTGAAAAGGTTCTCCACCTCATTATTAGTCATTGAAATGTAAATTAAAAACAAAACAAAATACTATTTTATACCCCTTGGATTGCAAAAATTATAAAATCTGACAGTATTAAATTTGAAGTGTACAGACCAACAGAAATACTAGCACAGTGCTGTTAGAAGTAGAATTTAGTACAACCCCTTTGGAACATAATGTGGCATTAACTTTTAATATTTATTTATCCTACAACTCACCCTTGGTGTCATGGAGACAACCCACCAAGTTGACTCATCAGTGTATATAACCTAGAGAAACCCTTGCACATATATACAAGGAGATAGGTACACAAATCTTTATAATGATTGGTGATAACAGAGAAAAAAAAGTAGAAACCACCACATTAGCAACAAAATGGATAACCTGTAGTGTATTCATGAAATATGAACTATTATATAATTAAAATTTTGATTATATTAACCACAGTTTTTCTCTTCCTGGACATACTAGCTCTGACCTGCAGGTGCAGAGCAGCTGAGATGTTCTACAGGAAACCTTGAGCTTTGCTAATCAAAGCGTGGGCCCGGGACCAGCACTGGATCACCTGGTAGAGCTTGTTAAGAATGCAAAGTCTCTGGTCCCATCCCAAATCTACTGGGTCAAAAACTGCATTTTAAGATGATTTATATGCACATTAAATTTTGAAAAGTACTGTTCTAGAGTCACTGTACTTATCATTTAGTACAGCATCAGCTATTTAGACACTCTATAGCTTCAGTCCCTAACCCCTGGGTGAGAACTGGTATCGTTCCATGGCCTATTAAGAACCTTAATAACTAGGCTGCACAACAGGAGGTGAGTGAGCAAAGCTTCATCTGTATTTACAGCTGCTCTCCATCACTCACATCACTGCATAAGCTCCACCTCCTGTCAGATCAGCTACAGCATTAGAGTCTCACAGGAGCATAAACCCTACTGTAAACTGCATATGCAAGGGATCTAGGTTTTGTGCTCCTTATGAGAACCTAATACCTAATGATCTGAGGTGGGGCTGAGGTGGTGATGCTAGCTCCTCGGAGCAGTTGCAAATACAGATTATCATTAGCGGAGAAGTTTGACTACACAATAAATGTAATGTGCTTGAATCGTCCTGAAACCATCCCTCCCACCCTCAGTCCATGGAAAAATTGTCTTCCACGAAACCAGACCC
The DNA here is from genome assembly GCA_008086735.1 of Cheirogaleus medius. NCBI lineage: Eukaryota > Metazoa > Chordata > Mammalia > Primates > Cheirogaleidae > Cheirogaleus > Cheirogaleus medius. The sequence continues at coordinate 8,019,955 of VBSM01000605.1, read as the reverse complement.
TGATGCCAAAAAGGTTGGGGTCTACTTCTCTATTGCATTCAAACGTTATTTGCAGAGATTCTAACATTATTCTTTCAAACATGCATGAGTTTATTAAATATCTCCTGAGTTCCTATTCTGTGCAGGCACTCTCTTAAGTGGTAGGGATAAAAATAAAATACTCTTGGGCCTTATCTCAAAAATCTCACAGACTCATATATATACATATACACACACACACTCCAAATATACTTGTGTATGTGTACACATGTATACTTGGAAGTTTATACATGCATATATATACACACACACGTACACATACATACATACCCTTGTACAAGCTACATAACCCTACATAACCAAAGTGTATTTTTTCTTTCATACTTTTCCCAATGTTATGGTAATTTTACATAATGTTGATATAATTATGTGCCCATTTTATGCTCATCTTCTGTCTTGATGCATCTCCATGATAGTGATAATGACTCCTTCTATATAACATGTGTTTTCACTAAGTTTCTGGGTCACATCACACATCACATTCGAGAAAATTAAGAGCTTAGACAATAACCTAAACTATTGTTAGCTTTCACACTTAAGCTTGGAACAGAGAGCACAATTTTCAGCTAAATCTTCTGAGCTGTCCTGACGCATTTGACCTTTGAGTTGATTTCAGGACAGCCAGCTCAGGTGCTGATTCGGGCAAATTTGGAAAGGGCAGCAAAATCCCTAGTATAAACTCTACTATATCTATAATACTTATTTTACTATCCTGAAATAAAATTTATAATATATCTTACATAAAATACTCTTAATAATTTGTACAATGTCTTTATATAAAAGAGAAATAAAATGATAAATTATAATGAAGTAATATGTATTTCAAATTTAAATGCTCAGGCATAACTACACTACAAGACAATATATTAAGACTTTTGCACTCTACATAGAAGCACGGTGACCACAACAGTTAGAGATGCCATCTAATATGGGTGTGTTACACTCGCCTCACATCCCCTGAGTGCTGTTGCCAGCCCTGACTTGAATAGTGAATTGTCCATAATAAGATTTCGAACCCAAGAATGCAAATATCCCTCAACTTGCACAATAGTTGCATTCCTATAAAGTCCATTATGTATATTATATCTACACCAAAAAACAACTCTACATAAAACAGTGTCATCTAATGCTCAGATAATGTTAAGCAATTTTTTCCTTTTTCTTTTTCTAACCTAGATTATCTAGTGAGACATTAGAAATTTGTGCCAAACTCAGAATAACTTTTTGTTTTGCAGTTCTGACCTGATATCTTTAGGATGTCTAATATGCTTCAGCCCCACACGGTAATCATTATGACCCTCCAGTTCATTGCAACAACAAAAATTGCCCCCACTAACTTCCCTAGAAGACAAATCCTCTAGGAGGCAGTCCTACCCCATTGAGACCGCTGCGCTCATTAGAGGCTGGGGGAAGTCCCAACTCTGACTCCACATTGCCTTTGGGAAACAGCCAATTGTCTCTGTGTCTGGAATGTAACAAGTGGACGTTCACCTCACCTCCGTCACTTCTGTATTTCCTTTTCTCCAAACACACTGGTGTGCTCCTACCAGCTACCAAGAGCCAATTATTAAATATTTAGAAATTCTGCAAGCCAATGGAAGTCATGTTGGTCATTTAAATAGACCATGATGAGAGTATCTATACAACAGAAACTGACAAATGCTACAAAATTAGGGGTTGTGTTTAGGGGGAGGGGCCAGTTGGTAAATATTTAACAGTACACCCCTGAATTTATACAAAGGACCTTTGGCAACTTCCTCATAGTCTTTTTCACATATTCAAATTAGCTTTGTTGTAGCACATACATTTCCTCTCTGTGGACTGATAATGTTGAGTGATATTACTCCTGTACACTCCACAGTACTTTTTCAATACATTATGTCGGAAGGCGCCAGATACCTACTGGGCTTTCATGATTGAAAAACTTATCCTTAATTTCAAGGTACTAAAATTGTCTGTGGCTCATTCTTTTTTTAAGGCACTAACAAAATACTTAAAACACACACACATACAGGCCTCCAGTCATGTGCAGAAACAAAAGAGCTTTTTTAAAAAAATATGTGAGTGGTGATAAGGAAGAATTTTGGTGAAGGTACAACTGAAAAAAAAAAAGGAGTGGGGGAGGAAATGCAATGGAAGGGCTGGAAGGATTTCTCCTCCATGTCGGGCCCGGTGGCCAGGGCTGGATCTCCCTGTGTCCGGGAGGTAAAAGCCACTTGCTGAGGAGCAGACAGAGCCAATCTGACCAGGTGGTAAGTTTGCCTCAGAAAGCTGAAGGAAACCCTTCTTGGGCCTTTGCCCAGAAATCCCACCCAGAGAATGGGAAGCCCTGCGTGCATTTCTCCCTACCTTGAACATTGGAATATCGGTGATTGGGAATGGGACTAAGTCCCCTCCCAGGGGTGGGGGAGGCAGTAAAATGGGCAAGTGAGAGAAGGAGCAGGGGAGGCAGTGGCCAGGGTGGCCACTTCACGAGGACCCCCTCTGCCCAGCTGTTGTTGGGCATCTGCCAGAAGTTACTTTGGGGGCTTCCAGAAATAGCCAAGTGTTACTTTAAGAAAAAAATAAGCTTGGAGGAGGCTGTTAATTCATCAGACATTTGGGTTACCTTTCAACTTGGATCGTCCCTCACTGGGACTATTTTGATATCTAGCTCTGATGATGTTAGTTACTGTTCAACCAGTGATTCCCAAACTTTAATGTATATAATTGTCTGTTGAGTAACTTAATTAAAATGCAGATTCTCAAGCTTTCACCTCAAGTTTATCATGGTTAGGGCTTGGTGAGGTCTGGGAAGCTGCTTTTTTAACATCCAACCTTCTACTGCAGAGAGTTTCAAATAGAACTGCTTCTATTTCTGAGCAAGAGAAGGTGCTTCTGTTCTTAAAAAATTCCCCTTCACATGATCTAATCAAGTTCATACATTAATTCTGAAAAAAAAACAGAATTCATACACTTCACAGTTAGTCTTCTCAAATAGTTCTTAAGAGTCTACCCAAAGAATATCCTTTAAGACTGATTAAATCGGATTTTAAGGGTTTAAGATTTTGCAAAGAAAAATGTCAGGAAGAACCAGCACACATTTAATCAACAATATATTACAAATTATTTCCATTTGTAATCAGTAAACCAACACATCCATTACAGCCAGATTAGCTAATAATGAATATAATGAGCTAAATCCTTCACTATTTTGAAGGGCATATTAATTCAGGTAGAATAAAATCTGACAAAGATGATGTAAACATATGTTTTCATTCTGCATTCCTCTCTCTTCACCAAAAACCCACAGACCTGACCTTCAAATTACGACTACATGACAGCAACACAATCCAGTGAAAAATGTCAAACAATGTTTTATTTCTTTTAAACCTAAAGCAAAACAATAGTTTATTTATCTAGTCATTCATTCATTCACACACTTACTAGATCAGTCCTGGCATTGTTTCAAAACAATAACGGCAGATTTGGAGTAACAAAGCATTGTGTTCATCACTGAACTTGCTATACGAAACATAACGCACTAATGTCATATGAAAGTTTATTGGTCTCGCACCCCCCCCAAAAAGTGACATAAAAATTCCCAATATCAAATTTCTGAGGTCTTGATTCTCAATTCTGCTTTTTAATTTTCCAAATATAGTTTTTTCCCAAGGTTTCCAAATTTTGCTCTTCCAAGAAGAGCATACAAGCAAAAAAAAAAAAAAAAATCAGTCTCCTGAGAATTTTGTTAAGAATAGATGAAACTTTTTTTTTGCATTTGTTTGTTTGTTTGACTTCTTCATTTATTTGAGGCATGTGAATTTTTCATTTATTTAAGTATATGGACAAGCCATGTCCTGGATCAAATGGAACAATTAGATGAAAGGAATAGTGTGTGATACATGGTAGACTAGCTTCCAAGCGCAGTGGGCCTGGTCCTCACCGAAATGTCTGTAGATTGCCAGTAGGTTACCAGCCATCACACTGACTGTAGAGGATTTGAATTGAGGAACATTTTATGTCCATTGTGGTTATAATTTCATTATTCATATTATACTACCTTGCATCCAAGTTCCAAAACTGTATTTCACACTTCCACTAGAATCATACTTTGTGATCACCTATAAAAAATGAAAATACACAAGAGACACCTAACATTTGAAATGCTTGTACTGAAAATAGCTGTAATTAACTAAAATACTCAATTTGTCCATTTTTTATGATATTATTGACTAGGTTCCTGGACAGTATTAAAAATCGTTCAAATAGATTTATTCATCTAAAGACTAAACATGTTCTGGTAGATTATAACTGGAAGTTAAAAGTGTACATAATGTGATACGTTAACTGGATGTGGGTAATCATTTAGCAGTGCAGAAGGATACGACTTCAGGGTACATAGGTTCATGTGGGTAAGAGTAAGAAGATTGTGTTGTCTCATCAACATGGTGTTCAACCAGAGGTTGCCATGATGGCCAACCACCAGATGCTGTGGATGTCTTCAAATGCCATTGGCTCTGAACACAGCTAGCCTTGGACTGTTTGGTATGACTAAAATGACAAATGTAGTATTGATTTAATGTCATACTTCCCACAGGATAAACATTTATATTAAGTTACAGTGTAAAGAGTGCTATGATACCATCCTAGGCAGTTTCTTTCTAAACCAAGAAAATTATGAGAAATTAAGCACTCATAGACAACATGTTTAGTTCATGAGTTTTGAACAAATGAAATCAGTGTACCACAGGCTGATGCATACAGATACAAATTATATGCCAGTATTAAAGATTTTTCTTAACAAAAATCCCTTCGGATTAATATAAATGATACATCACAAAAAGAATTTTTAAATTTGATATTTTCATACAGTATCATTTCTCATTACCATATCCTATGGCCTGGAGAAGATAGTACCCACAGTGAAAAAATGAAAGAAAAATGAACAAGTTAAGAGGTAGATAGCCTGCTATGCTTCATATTAACAAAAAAAAGCAAAATATTTTCCTAACATAGTATAGTAGACCTATTTGGTATTTTCCTCACAAGGAGAAAAGAATAGCATATTCTCTGAGGCATATATGGCAGCAATCTGTACAAAACTAACTTGACCACAGTATAGATCTTTCTCTCTGGGCATAAACTATTTATTCTTTTGCTAAAATAGTTTATAGGTGGCCATGTTTTGGTTTAAGAAAAAAATTAAACTTTTAACAAAAAACTCTACAAGCATAGCACACTGGGGCGGTGCAGAGATGGCCCACTTCCCCCAGGCACTCCCTGTCTGGAGAGGGAGACAAACCCTGACTCAGGCAGACAGTGGAGGGGCTCGTGCAGAAGCAGAGATAGTATTTCTGGAAATGATTAATTCTGCCTCAAGGCGTCAGGGGCCACTGTATTTGAATGAGTCACAGAAGGGAAAGGAGTGCTTTGCTAGGTGATGCAGGAAGAAGACTTTCGAATGAAAGAAAAGCAAGATGAGACAAGGCACAGAGGCCCAGCAAAATGGGCTGATTCGGCTAAGTTAGGACGAGATGATGTAAGAGATGAGGAGGGGATCTGAGAAACCAGCAATGAAAGCAGGTGATAGATCCATAAAAATCCACTTAAAGTCTGAATTGATTCCATAGGCTATAGGAAGGCATTGCTGGTGGGAGGGAGATGAGTGTTATATAGGAAATGGAAAGAATAAGATCTATTACCTGAGATGAAGCCAGGGTGGGTCTGAGAGTTAGGCTCAGGCTTGAGGTGGGGAGGGGATGGTGCAGGATAGTCAGGGATGTCATAAGCACCAAGGAGAGGTAGAGTTTAGGTCGACATCAGGGTGTGTGTTGAGAGCAACTCTTGATAAGACAGGAAGGAATGAGGGAGGGAACGAAGGAGGGAAGGAGGGAGGAAGGAAGACAGTCCTAATTTTCAACTTGTCCCCATACCAAAATAACTGCATCAAATGAGCCTTTTCATCATATTGTCAGTGTCAAGATGACTGCATTAAATTAATATGTACATATTTAAAGAAAATTAAACTTTGCCTAAAAGCAGAGGATAGACTGAAAGGAGGCACCATCTACCCAAAGGCATTTACCCTTGCTACCTGTGAACAGTGACTCATCTTTTAGCTCCTGTTCTCATCATTTCTCAGAATTCTTCCTTGACCCTATTCTCAGGATCTCTTGTAAGGTATTTTCATAGAACTGCATCCTTCTCCTTGAAAGCAACTTTCCCAATTTGTAACTATACATACAAAAATGATATTTGCTCTTACGCTCTAAACCTCACACATCTAGGGCTGTGTCTGTTTAGCTTTCCAATTTATCCCCAGCACACAACATAGAGGAGGTGTCTGATAAACCTTTTGCGTAGCACATGAATAAATGGGTGAAAAATGAATGTCAAAAAAGATATTAACATCTCTTATTAACATGAGTTTGGCCCTAGCATTAGGAAAAACGCCCCTGCTGCCGAATTTCCCTGCACCATTATTAGACTAAGGAGCATTGGCTCATTCTTGCCCTGCCTGAGCCTTGGCTGTGTTACAAGAGACACTTGGGGAGCTGTCACTGGCTGCTGTCTTTGCCATCCAGAAGGAATCATGCCAACCTCAGGATGCCAACTCTGATTAAATTCTTTTGATTCTGGGATTTCCTCAGATAGAGAAAGAAGGAAAGGGGTTTGCTGGTTCATCTTACCACTGTGAAAAGTGAAAATAAATACAGTTTTCATTTATTAGAGACCATGTCTACCAAAAAGCACTTCAGAGCTCTGTGATACTGTCTCATTACCACATAACAACAAGGTTTAAAGAAAATCCATCACTCTTTCCTACTGCATTTGGCCCCTACCATGACCACACAGCGTTTCAAACTCCAACGTTCTGGTTTCCAAAATCCACTTGGAACTCCATCACAGCCTCCCCCTCTAAAAGTCCCAACTCTCAGCTTGAGAATTAAGGCATGAAACACATGGAAATACAATGTTCCAATCCATCTAATTAATGCATTAAGTCCCTCATTTACATAGTACAAATTTCCCTTTATGCTTTCAGTTGCTTGGCAATTGCTTGCCTCAAGAAAATATATTAGCAGTTAAAAATGCAGCTTAACAATAAGAGAAATAACAAAGACATCAGCCATATTTCAAAAAGCATATTTCAGAAAGGAAAGGGAAAATCCATCACATAAAGGGATTTCAAATCTTAGAGTAGCTGGATCAGTCGATTTTGAAAAATAATTTAACCATCCTAAGTAAAGTAACATATATTACCCTGGCAGGCAGGAGAAGCATCAATTAAAGTCTGTGAAGCAGATGCTACCGTCAAATCGGCAGAGCATCTCACCAAATGTATCTCTGTTGCGAAGGGCACGGAGGGAATGAAGACACGTCTGACTTCACAAGACAAGGTGACAAGGTGCACAGATCTGTCTCCAGAGTTATGTTATCTTTGGAAATAGTGGCGCTCTAGTTAGAACCAAAATGCTTCCAAATCAGAGTAGATTTTGAACCAAACTTATAACAATGAAGCAGCAAAGCGCTACTAAACCATAATGAATCACTGGAAAGAGACAGATGGAGGGACAACTTTGATCCTAAATTAATCCCAACTTGTGTCAAAATACCATGTGCTCCTCCAGCTTCTGGAGAGGGGCGTGGCTGGGTGGCGGTGGAGCTGCGCATGCTCTCCTAGGACCTGCAGCCGTTCAGATGGGCAAGTGCAGGTCGTCAGTGGTGGTCTTCTTCCTCACAATACGTGCAGAAGAGCGCCCCGAAGTCAAGGCAGGAGGAGCAGCTTGACCTTTTCTAGTTCAGATTTAAAATGAAAACAGTAAACCTGAAGCAACATTAAGTTCTCCATGCCATTGCCCGTGATAAAGCAAGTGCCAGTTCGGCTCAGAGAAACCTGAACAGACCATTTCAAAATGCAGGTTTGAAAATGTTTTATGAATATGTTGAAAACCTACCTCAGTGGATAGCTGTGGTCTGTGAAAGACTGTGGTCTTTCAAATATTATCAAAATTCAAAAATGCATTTCAACAATATTGCATTCTCACTATGAAATTATTTATAGTATCTAACACTTTCATATGGCACATTAAAATATTTAGAAAAAAATTATATATATAAAATTTATTTTAATACTTAAAACATACTGGGAAATAGAAATTTTGGCCTATCCTCATTTTTCAGATAAGTTCACTGAGTTTCAGAGTACTGAAACTATTATTTTTCCAAGATATCAAAACAAGAAATTTACAGAGTTGTAACAAATCCAGATTCTATTATTCCATACTCAAGTTCAAGAAGAGGAATAAATTAACACATTATATCAAATTATACTAAATGTAAAATGGTTAGATTGTACTTCCAATACATGATCTGATGTGTAGTATATGAAAATCACTATGAAATGGCTTATCTTTTTTACCATATCACTAAATTGGAATGTATTTTCCTCAGAATATTGCTTTTTAATACATATACACACACACACACAATTGTTAATAAAACAAAGAAGTATGAGATGAGAGAGTGAAACAAAGTTATGATGCCCCAATAAGAAAAATAAACCAAACCAAACCAACAAACAAAACCAACAAACTGGAAGAATATTAGCAGCCAGTTCCTGATTAGTTCCCCTGGTTTGAAAGCACCCAATTCAGAGTCAAATATTCTGAGGGTATCTAATAAACAGTCATTTTGTTTCATACAATAATGAGCAGCTGTTCTCTAAAATGGCCTCATTTCTTGGGTCTGCTTCAAGGGACAGCTCCCAACTTCTAAAATCAGGTGTTAAGCTGTTTGAAGAAACACTTCTACATGAGGTTGGCAGGTTCTGGTTTTAAGTTTCCCAGACACTAATTTCTGAAGCATCTTCAACCTCATTCTCTGATTCTCCACATCTCAGCAGCCACCAAATCCTCTTAAGTGACTGCCTTATTGCCTCCTGATTTCCACAACCACCAAAGATTTTATACCATCATTCAACTTCTTCTGCTACAGCAGAACTATCTCAGATGGGGTATCCCTACATTCCATCCCCGCATCCTGCAGTCACACAAAGCTCTGACTTTGTCATTCTCTGATTAAAATTCTCCAAAGGCCTGATGAAACACCCTCCTGAGCCTATCTCAGGGCCTTGTGTTATATGACCTGATCCTACCTTCTCCCTCTCGTCTCCCCCTTTGTAAGCCTCATGCGTCCCCCAGCCAAACTCTTTTCTGTGTTCTTTGCATGTCACATGTTTACTCTCCTCTTTCCTTCACTCCTGTTCTTCTCTCTACCCTGTTCCTTCACAGACAGCGTCACCTGTCTGAATTCCACTTCTCTTGGAAAACCTAAAGCAAATGCTACCTTCTCCATCAAACTTTCTCTGAACCTGTCCAGATCCCAGCCTGCTCTGAAGTTATGTAAAGCTTCATGTGGCACTTTCTGTGTATCGTATGTCTGAGGCCAGGAGTGTGTGGCGACCAGTGTACATAGACTTTGTAGTCAGCAGATCTGTGTGCAAATCCAGCAGTGTGCTGGTAAATGCCTACAACTGGCTCTTTGGGGGGAAAAGACCCTAATTTGTAATGCTTGCCCATTTCTGTGGTGTAAATATTCCCAGCCTGGCCAGTTCCAAGCAGCCAAGCTGAGATCACTGGATGAAGAGTTGGAAAGAGATAAGTCAGAGCATATCATTGTGCAGTATTTTCATCATATGGATAAAATAGCCATGAATCACTTCAAAAACATAGGTAATAATAAAATGTAATATAATAATTAGGAAGTGATGAATTTTGAGTAATTTTTAAATCTTTTTAAAATGTAATTTATGTAATCATAAGTTTATACCATTTAAATTTTAAAAATGACTATGTTTATTAACCAGCTTCAAATTTTCGGGAAATTTAAAAAATCTGTTCTTTTGAGCTGGTACCAAAAGGCTCCAGTACTGAAATCCCTTTTCTAGCCGAGCAGCTTTTGTGTTACCTTGAAGTAGTTACTTTATTGCTGACTGCAGAAAAACTGCATAGTTTTCTCATCTGAAGTTTAGTTATACATTATCAAGTTTTTGAAAGGATAAAATATTTAAGCCCATGCCTTACAGATGGTTAGAGCTCAAAAAAATAGTAATTCCCACTGCAGTATTATTAGTTCCATTATTGTAGACCCCACAGCTTTTAGCAGTGTATTTTGTTTACAAGAACTGAATATATTTTTGCAGGGTAAATTAAGTTGTACAAATTACAAAGTTTATTTTATTCCTGGACATCTCTTAGTATACAGGCTTTAGGGATGATAACAGGAAAATAAACGACACCAAGCATAAGGGCTGCCTTCTTTTTGTCTTAAAATAAATCATTAGTGTTCGCGGTGGAGCTCACAAGTCCAATCTCGGTGACTACTAGATTAAACTCAGTGGCATTTGTCTATGGAACCAACACAATATTTTCAGGAATGTTTCCTTTTTCTACAGGTAGTGTTTGAGTATAGACTTTGATTCACAGTTTACTAACAAAAGCCATGATAGAATTTTACTTCGATACTGAATAAATACTTTATATTCAAAATAAATTGTTTTTGAAAAAAATTTGTAGAATCCTTTGTGGCTTAGCCATCAAATCCCAAACACTGAAGAAGTGTATCAAGTAGATTCCCTGTGTCGATAAAAGCCAACTTGACTTGATTTCTCTTTGTACTCACCAAAATTTGATGTGGTAACCCTTGTAAAATTTTAACAAGCTATTGTCTTACAATGAAGTTTCTTATTGTCAACTTCAGCCAAAAGTTGCTTCAGCTGGAGGCACAGAGACATAGCAGGAGCATTGGCCCTTGCCTTTGGAAGTCATTCTCCATTTCATGGCTCACAACTTTTTCTTGCTATATTCTTAGTGTGTTTGTATCCATTCTTCTGAGTGCGCACATATTTCTCTATCACCTTTCTTCGTCAGTTATTCCATCTCTTCTATCTCCAGTTTTTCTTCTGCTGATTTTCTTCAGTCAGCCTAAGACAAGTTCAAAAACATCTTTATCATAACCCTGAATGATGAACACAAAATCTCACTGGTCTCTATGTTCTTGTTCTTCCCTTCACTACCCAAACTTTAAAAGACTTGTTCATACTCATGACTTCTACTTATTCAATTTTCATTATCCCCAAACTCCATGAAACCAGTCTTTTGGCCTGCCTTCAATTCAACCGGAAATTTTCTGGCAAAGCAAACCAGTGCCTCCCCATTGCCCAGCACACTGGCCACCACTTTATTCCCACCCAGGTGAACCTCTGCAGCATTTAACACCCTCTGGCCTGGCTCACTTCTTTTCTCAGTCTTCTGTTGAAATTTCATACATTCTATGACTAAACCATCACTGTTCTGCCAATGACCTTGAGACCCTGCCCATATCTCAAGCCCTGACCTTCTCACACTTACATTTCTAGCCGTGGATTACACCTGTCCACAGGACTCCTAAATACATGCTACAACTGAACACAGCTCTCTTCCCTCAAAAAAAAAAATTTTTTTTTCTTAATCTTAACTTTATTCCACCCTTTAATTAATGACGTCACTAACTGCCCAGGAAATTAAAGTTAAAACTTGACAATCATCTTTGATTTGCCCCTTTATTTTACACCTACATCCGACCATACAAACAATCCTGGCAAATCGCTCTATGGAATTATTCCCGCCTCTCCCCTACTCCATGGGTGTACTCTCATGCTCTTCCTCATGCCCCACTGACTGTTTTAACGTGGCCTTTTGTTTTATAGACTTCTCCTCTCTGTTTCTCCTCCAATCATCCACATACTGCTGTCAAAAGCCATGTTCCTACACAAGACAATGATCATGTCACATTATACACAAAAAGTTTCAATGACTCCTTACCATGTATGCAGTAAAGTACAAACACCCAGCCAAACATTCAAATATTTATTTCGCCTCCACCCATGTTTCCCGTGTTCCTCTCCATCATACTCCACTCCCTGGAATCACCTGGGGCCGACATAATGCTCTACTCCCTGCCCCAAAAGACCATGCTCTTGTCCTTCCACTTATCACAAAGCTTTTTATTTTGTTGACAGTGCTTCTCTCCCTTTTTCTCCCTCAGTTTATCTATTAAAGAACCAGCTCAAATTCTACTGTTTCCAGAAATCTTTCCAAATCTCCCAGTTGTAATCAATTTTTCCTTCTTTCCCTCTTGAATGCTTTTTGGCAATTTGAAGCGAATGTCTACCAGTCATTTTTAAAAATAATGTGTGTGTGTGTGTGTGTGTGTGTGTGTGTGTGTGTTTATTCTCCCTGAGCACAGGGATCCATATCCTAATTATGTTTTTATCACTCACAGAACCACCAAAGCGTTTTTCACAAGACGAAGTACTTAAAAATAGGATCGAGGACATGGTTAAATGCTTGCTTCTACGGTGCCAATCCAGATTAACTTGTCCTTGTCACACCCATGGCCATTTGAAGCAATAAAACCTGTACTTTCTGTACTTTTCTTTGCAGGCTTAGTCACTTTTACTGTACCTATTTCCTGGGCACATATGTTTATTTTGCAGTCAGATATTTTATGATAAATTAGGCAAATTAAGACTCAGCTATCCAGGCTCCTGCAACATCTCAGGACACTTTCAGTCAGAGCCCCTTAAAAATCTCATAAAGTTTAAAGACAGTCACCCCAGACAAAGGCGCATAAGTAAATTCACATACATTTATAAATAACTGCAGAAGGTTCGTAGAAACTCCCTCCTCCCTATAAACCTATTGAGAGGACAAATAAGGGGTCAGTGAATCCCAGGTTAAAATCTTGGAACTGGGGGAATGTTTACAGTTATTAGAAATGTGAATGCAAACAAAATTTCTAAAGTCACTTAACACTGACAGAATGATAAAAATTTAAGTAGTTAACACCACTTAGAAATTTCCTAAAACATCAAGGAGAACATATCTCACTATTCCACTAGAACTCTGGAAAATTCAGAAAGCAAATTTTCTTTTAAATATTTTTTATTACAAAGCATGTAACCCACAATTTTGAACTAGTATGCTATTCAGTTTCTAACACATTTTCTCAACTATTTATTGGTAATGCTAACTTAATAATCTCCAAATGCATGTTAAAACATATATTAGATCTAAAAAATTAGAATGATGCTTGGAGCATTTCTCCTTTTTCAGGGATAGACTTTTAAATATGAGGGATATACTTTAAAGGAGTCATAACAACCAATATTCTGTGATATAATTTAGTTATAACTTCACCAGCAAATTGTTAAGTAAAATTCCACTTAAAAATTAGACTATGTTCTAGCAAAAGCATAAGAATTGGATCAGTCTCTTTCTTTTAATTTTTTTTTTTTTTTGTAAATTGGTTCTTCAGTTTTCGTTTATTATAGAACCTGAAGAGGGTACGTTTCAATTTCCTTAATCATTTATTCTTTCATTTAACCATTCTTTCAATGATGTTTATGGCACGTGTATTTTGTATTGACAGAACAGTCGGCCCTATACATCCAGGGGGTCCGCATCTATGCATTCAACCAACTTTGGATTGAAAATATTTGGGGGAAAAATTGCAGCAGTAATGCATATGTACAGGTTTCTTTTTCCTTGTCATTATTCTCTAAGCAATACAGTGTGCCAACCATTTACATAGCATTTACATTGTATCAGGTATTACAAGCAAGTAGAGATGATTTAAAGTATACAGGAAAGTGTGCATATGTTGTATGCAAAGACTATGCCATTTTTATATAAGTAACTTGAGCATCTGAGGATTTTGGTGTCAGAGGAGTCCTGGAACCGATCCCCCCTGGATACTTAGGGATGGCTGTACTTGGTTCTGGATGTACAAGGCTAAAGAAGATAAGTTAATTTCTGTTTTCATAGTTTATCATCTAGCAGGTAATAGCCAATTAAAAATTATTTTAACAGCACAGTAATTGCTCTGAGATCACAAAAAGTAGGCGTATGGGTAGACTGAAATATGAAGGAAGTCTTCTTGCAGGAAGTGGTGTCTCAGGAGACCTGAAGGAGGAGGAATGGTGGGTGATGGACAGGAATGAGCAGGCCACCCCGAAAGTTCAGCCACAGGAGAAGGTTTAGAGGTAGGAGGAAAGGGATGTTTTGACGAAGTTCTATCAGGATGTACAAAAAGAGAAATGGGAAGAGATGAGATGAGCAAATGGGCAAGAATCTGATCATATACCCTCTTGTGGTCCACGTTAACACTTGGACATTTTCCTAGGGGAAGCGGGGAGCCTCTGAAGTATTTTAAGCCAGGAAGGCACATGAGCCCATTTGGCATTTTAGAAAAATCACCTTGACTCGATGTAGAAAAAGGAGTAGGTAGGACAGACAAACGAGCCAGCTCAGTGTTAGAGTACTCTCCGTGAGAGATGGTGATGGTTTGAACTACTATATCAGTGTATAGTCTTGGCCTCATGCTTAGGGGATATAGATGTTCTTCCATTTATGGTATACTTTGGTTTCAGTGGTTCTCAAACCTGATCAATAGAGTCAACTAGTGAGCATTTTTAAAATGTGCATACCCAGGCTATACCCTGAATGACCTAATTCTGAGGATTTGGAAAAATAGCCAGGTACCATGCTATGCCCCTGGCATTATTCACCAGTGACTTAGGTACTGGTGAGTATATATTCCAGGGGATCACAGGCCTGTCTTGGTCCACTCTTGACCATTCCAACTTTGGAATCCAGAAGGCCATCTCACAATGGGAGATGTCACATAGCAGCTTACATACAAATTCCTCTCACAGCCTTTCCCAGTGGGAACCCTGAATTATCCATCATTGCCTCTTAAAACATCCTTAATAGGCTTATTCCAAATGTGTCTTCTGCAATAAAGTTGTTCTTGATCATTCTAATTGGACATGACTTCTCATTCATTTCAGTTCCCATAGGACTTTGCACTCTATAATAACCTTTATCATGTTGCAGATTATAATATAGTTTCTTAAAACCCGAGACTTGCTTTTTTTTTTTTTTGCCTAGGGTAATCACTTGCCAATATCTATTCAATTGATCCACTTACAGATATAAGGGTGGAGGGCAGCCTCAGCGAGAAAAGATAGCATACAGACTCACTTTTAAAACAGCCTATATCTTTGAAAACAGATGAAAAGCAGCATAACATTAGCACAGGAGGAGACCAGAGGTTGTAGAATATAGCATTTTCATTCATGGAGAAAAAAAAACCCACTTAATTTCTAGATTTTTCACTGTATCAGAATAGAACATTTGCTTCAAGGGAAAATAGAGGGAGAAAGGTAATGGGGTTCTTGAGAGTAACCCACTGGAGGGTACAAGCGGAGAAGAAAGGGCCTTAAAGGGAACAGAATTTCGCAACAGTTATGGTGTAATATTTACCATATGTCCCATATGTTTTCAAATTACAAAAGTGCAACTCTTTCCCACAGCCCATTTGCAAGTGGCCCTGACAAGCCAAGCCCACAGGAATCAAAGACTGATCTACTGTAAATTCTGCCACGCTCGACGGAACGAATATCTGTCAGATTTTTTTACTTAAACTTCTCTTCCTTTAAGAAAGCAGCATCTGGCTCTAAACTGCACGTTTAATTGAAAAATCCTTTAATAATAGCATTAATGTTCATCGTCTTGCATTCCGGCAGTATGCGACAAGGGCGCATGCTCTCCATGTGCGGGGCGCCCAGGCTGCACGCAGGGGCGGAGGCGGGCCGAGCCCAGGTGAGAGCCCAGGTGAGAGTTCAGGGGCCTTGTTTGCCCGGAGCCGCGCCCTGAGATAAAATCCTGCTGAGGACTTGCTGCAATGAAGGAATAAAAGTTAGAATTCATTCTCTTCTACATGGATGGTGTCTTTCACACAGGACAATGCCCTTGGAGCTTATCAAAGCCAGGGGGCACCTGAGGGACGGCTCCGCGGTGGTGGTAAAGACCAAAAATCCCGGTCTTTGGGCGAAAGTCAGACACGGTTTCCACTGCAGTTTTTAATGATCTTACTTTTGTGCTCTCATTTAACCCTGTCTCAGTGCTTATCTCGCTAAATGGCTTGTCCGCTTTCCCTGAAACAGTAAAACTGGGAACCTGTCCCAGAGTGAAAGCCACACGCCCTCTGCCCCCCGTGGGGTTGGAGCAGGGCAGCGGGGGTTGGGGTGCCTGCTAGGAATTAGCAAACTCCTCCCTGAGCAATGTAGCAGGCTGACTTAGGAAACAGGGGAGCGAGTGACCGTAACCCCAAAGCTGAGACTGAGGGTGTCCCCAGAGACACGCCAAGGAAGGGGCTATTCTGCAGTCACGTCCCCTGGCATCGTGGGGAAAACAGTGAGGGCAGGAAGGGAAATCGAGTTTTGAAGAAAGGGCCCCTTCTAGCGAGACTGGGTAAGCACAGAAGAAAGCCCCTGCTTTGTTTGGTCCTGCTGGAGCCTGGGGAGTTTTCATAAGATAAAAGGCCAGACTTTTCCCCCTGAAGACTGCAGGGTAGCACCTTTGTTTGTGAACAGCACACACCCTGGGGTGGGGATTCCTGGACTGTTGCCATGGCCACTGTCACACAAAGTCACAGGCCTGTCCTCCCTGCCCTCCCCATGATGTCTTCAAATAAGCCTAGAGTTTCACTTCTCCATTTCAGAAGAGACAGAACTTTGTTTCCTAGGGTTTCTAAGCAAATGTTCTAATTTTTAAGTCCATATCCCTTGGCTGAGCAAATCTACACGGAGGGTACACAGAACATATTTTATTTTTGTATCCAGCGCCTTTCCAGATATTCTTGTTGTTTTATTTAAAGCTATGTTTGGTGCGTTAGCAATGCATAACAATAACTGCTTAACACTGCAAAACCGAAGCTGAAGGAGGTGGCCTCAAGGGGGGAGGATAAAAGAAACAATAGAAAGACAATTCTCTTGGACTCAACACAGGAATATTTCCCTAGCTTTTATTTCACGGTAAAAGGTTTTTAATAATTTTTTTTTTAAAAAAAGGGTCTTTTTTTAAAAGTGGTCTGTGGTCTGACCCCCTCCTCAAATTTAGTTTTATTACTAATGTTGGGTGACTAAACAATGATTATACTACTTAAAATATCATTAACTGGAGGAGAAATCAGCCTGTGAAGTAGACCATGTTTGATTTCTGCTCAATCTCAGAGAAGCTTTAAAGTTCTGTAAGTGACCAGGTCATGGTGCTAGAGCTGAGGCCCCTCAATCAGCGCTCCTTCCTTCACCGCTAGAGTGGAAGCCCCCAATGTATTCACAACGTTCCTGGCACATAAGAGATTCTCAGAAAATATTTGTTGAATAAAAGAAATTTAATTATTTGTACCTCAGGGGGATTGAAACCACAAGATAAACATGATACAGTTTTCTGGATGATTTGAGGAAAATATTAATAAAACATTTATGCTGGAATTTAAAAAAAAAAAAAAGGTATTAACTTGTATTCCCTTCCCCTGTACATTAGATCCTTTTTCTTCTCTCCGTGGAAGCCGGTGGTGTGGGCTGAGCCTATTTCCTCAAGGGCTGCATGAAGTCATCTCCTAGCCTAAAACCTGGTATTTTCTTCCCAAGAATACTTAATGCTTTTCATTGTAGGCAAAATATCCTTACAACAACATATAAAGAGAGAAAGATTTTCTCGAGACTAGAAAGAGATTGTCCAGGCTGCAGGAGGGAGGCTGGAAAGAAGAGAGCTTTTTGGGTCCTGTCACTTGTCAGAGGCAGATCTTCTTCCCGGCTTGCAAGAACAGGGGGTGGGAGCAGATAGTTGGTTGGTTCCAAGTGCCTGTCCCGCACAGACAGACCCATGGGCAGCCCAGGGAAGACCCTGTGCACCCAATAGGACAGGGGAGCTCCAGAGGTAGCAGTGCCTGTCCTGCTACACAGTGACTCTCAGGAGAGAAGGCGTGGAAGAAACC
This sequence comes from Cheirogaleus medius, assembly GCA_008086735.1. Taxonomy (NCBI): domain Eukaryota; kingdom Metazoa; phylum Chordata; class Mammalia; order Primates; family Cheirogaleidae; genus Cheirogaleus; species Cheirogaleus medius. Next base: position 8,002,048 of record VBSM01000605.1, on the reverse strand, counting down.
CATTTAAACAGGGCCTCCGGATTCCAACACCTTGACACCCTCCGCCCCCAAACCCTCGGAGCCAACTTGAGCAGGCGGGTGGGGAAAGTCAAGAAACACAGATGTCAAAATGTCCCGCCAGTCATGCAGGGGAGGGTCCTACAATATCATCTCTATTAGGTTACAGGAAATAAATTGCTCTTTCTTTCGGGTATAACTTGAGTTTGTGAACTGAGAGTCACACAAAGTTTACATTATTTTAAAGCAGTGTATTTTAGAGCAAACACAGATGTAGTTTATGTGAATCTATAAAAGGAAACACATACTTCCAAGAAACATCACACTCTTTTGGGCTCTGACTTCTGTCCCACTCAACTGGAAGTTCGATGAGAGCAGAAACTGTTTTGCCCATGATGCCTTCCAAGGCCTGGCATGTCGCCTCGCTCAGGGAAGGTACCAATTATTGGTTGAAAGAATAAATGAATGCATGACCTCATCTGCTAAAATTCAACAGAAAATTTTCAGATGCTGTCAAATGATGCAAAATATGTTTACTAAACTAAATGTGGGCACTAAACGACTATCTATTTTCAAAAACATGGTTTTCTTAGGCCAGTTAGTATCAATAGCACGTGCCACTCTCAGTGATCCCATGGGTCTGGTGATACGAGTAGACGAAACATCCACTCACGCTCATTTTCATTCATTCATTCATTCAGGGCAGGCCCTGAAACATCTTCCAATGGAACAAATACTGACTCTATGTCTTTCATACTTTGATTTCTTCTCTTTGTTCTTTCCAGCCAGTCTGCATCCAAATGGCTTGACAGTAGCATATCTGGAACATTCTTTTCTCCTTTTACCTTGCAACTACCCTCAATGTGAGAAATGTTTCTTGTCCAGTACACATATCAATCCTGGGCAAGACAAATATAGTTAACAAATATCAGTACGGGCAAATGTTGCTCTCTCTACTCAATACAGATCATAAATAGTATCTGTTACACTTGCAGCTCAGCAAGTGGCAGAGGAAAAGGAAGACATGGGCAGAGGCAGGGACAACATTAACACTGTGTACTCCCCCAAGGGCAAAGGTGCCCCCAATCAGAGCAGTGACCAACACGAAAGGCACAGTTTCCCCATAAACCACAGCCTGACCAGTGTGCACCCACTGAGCACACGGCCAGGTACCTGTCATCAACCCAACTCCTCACCTCCAGCAGAACAACCAATAAGCGTGGGTGCTACTGATGGTCAGGTTCTGCTTCTCGTCCTTCACCGGGACACTCCCAAGCCTTTCCCTCAGACTACATATTGACTTTGTCTCTCTTCGGCATTGCCACCATTTTAGACTTGGCTTTCATAGCCTGGTACAGTCAACTACAGGCATTTGCACTTTCAAAATATGCCTTCTAACCACCCCTTCCCCATCATTTCCCTGCCTCTACCCCAAGCCAAGCCCTATCTCCTCACACAAGAGTTACTCTAAAGCTTCCATATCACTGGTCTCTCTGCCCCTGGTGAATCCATCCTTCATACCTCCTGGGGGCTAGTCTAATTAAAACCCTCTGTCTATTCTGCCCCTCTGCTATTCAAAAGACTTTAAGGGCATTAACTTCTCTAAGGAAACATTCCAAATTCTTTAGACTAGCTTTCAAAATGCCCCTTCCATTCATTCGGTCAATGAATTTTAATTGAGCAACTACTATGTTCCGGACACAGTCTTAGGTACCGCTCAGGAGAGAGCGAAAAGGAAAAAGGTCCTTCCAGGTTTGTGGAGCTTCAAGTACTTCACTCAGACACTCACTGAGACGGAAACACATACCAAATCTGTGACTGTTTGGGGCTTTGTCTGTCTTGTTCACATTCCTTCCTGTCTCTCTTTTAATACTTTCAAATTCATCTGTATCCTTGGAGCACCGTGACAACCTCACTCCCATGGAGCAGCAGCCTTTCCCAGGGGCTCCCTATCTACAATAGGCTCGTCTCTCCAGGACCAGAAAGAGTGTGATCCTCCAGCTCGCAGTTTTCACCCCTTTGCCTTATTGTACTTAGGCTTTAATATAGCTTGTCACTCCACTAGACTATGAGCCTCTGGCCACAGGGCGTTGCCCGTTGGGCTTGTTCTCTGCTCTGTATCCAGCACCTAAAACAGTGTCTGGCATATAGTTTATGTCAACAGATATTTGTTAAACAAGGGAGGAAATTTAGAAATGCACTGCCATTCTCAGATGACGCCATGGCAAATAGCTTTTTTTCCTCCATAATTAAATAGAAGTTCCTGAGACCAGGAACAGCGTGTCGAATTTATTTGCATCTAGTACAGTAATATTTTACATACAGCACTTTCCTATAGATACTTATTGAATTAAATGATTCATTCTTGCTTTCTGTAAGACTATCTACAGGTCATAATGATGATGGCTAATATTTATGGCATGCTTACTACATACCAGCCATTGTTCCAAGCATTTTACCTGTACTATTTTATTTCATCCTCACTAAAATCCCTTCATGTAGATTTTGTTACTACACCCATTTTACAGATGAGAATGCTGAGGCACATAGAGCAACATACCTATTCCAAGATCAAACTGCAATGTGCTTGTTCTCTATATAAGCTGTTCCCAGTATAATGGCAGGTATATACATATTTTCTGTGTCTTAATCCCTCTGACTGTTATAACAAAATACCATGTATGGGTGGCATAAAAAACAAAACTTTATTTCTCACAGTTCTAAAACTGGGAGGTCCAAGATCAAGGTCCCAGCCCCCCTGATGACCTATTGGTGAGGGCTCTTCTAGGGTGGCAGACCAGGGAGAGAGAGAGAGAGCTCTCTGGTATTTCTACTTATAAGAACACTAATCCTATCACATCAGAACCCCACCCTTAGGACCTTTTAACCTTAATTACCTCCTAATGGACCTGTCTCCAAGCACAGTCACATTGGTGGTTAGGGCTTCAGCATATACATTTTTTTGAGAATGGCACAAACATTCCCTCCATAAGACACTCATTCTTCCTTCGGTCCACAAGCACTTCTCAGACACCTACAAGGTGTTGGCACTTGATAAGATGAATAAACCAAACCAAATGCCTAACTTTAAGGATACCACTTCCTATGAGGGAAAACAAATAAGCAAACTTTTAGTACAATGAAATAAGTGTTCTAAAAAATCATGACCATAGAACTATGAGGGCAGAGGCTGGAAACACATCACCTGCAGAGGCCGGAGAAGGTTTTGCAGGAGCCAGATGTAGGCTCTGTATAGAATAATGTACAAAAACGTGTCATGAAGTTGATTGGGAGGTGAAGATCCCTGGACTTAGGAGCAGCATTTGTAAAGTCTCAGAGACAGGGAAGCATGGACGTTTTGGAAAATTTATCACTATTTTATTATTGCTTGAGCTGAGAGATCCATGTGAAGGCATTAAGCTAGAATTAAAGATGAGGCTCACGCATGGATATCTGTGTGCCACAGAAAGGATGGGACTTTATTTTGATGTATTTTCAAAGGGGAGGGATGTCTTTTTAAAAAGGCCCACTGGAGTGAAGTCAGGAACATGGGCGGAAGGATACAGGAGCAGAAGCAAGTGACCACAGAGAAGGATGCACACTGAGAAGACACTGTGCATGGATGGGAAATGGGAAAGAGAAATGGGAAGAGAGGCCATTAGAAAATGCTCATTAGGAGGGTAAATTATCTGCCCTAGCAACTAAATGCCTGGGCAGAAAGGAAGGCATGAAGGAACACTCAAGCCTTCTGACTTGGATTGTGAATAAGTGAAGCTCCATTAACTGATTTGGGAAACACCTTCTTGGGCTGCTTTCAGTTTAGAAATGTCATGGTCGAGGTAGTGATGGCTTGGAGACAGCTATACAGACACTATCTGCAATTTAAAAGGTGACTTTTGGAACCAGGATATAGATTTTTGAGTCATCAGCATACAGGTGGCCATTTGGGGGTTTCAGATCAGTCCTTTGCACAAAAAAATATTAAGGATTTCCAGACAGTAACAGCATAGCATTGAGCAAAACACTGGGTCCTCCCAGAGGAGCTCCCCGGGTGCCTGGGGGCAGCACATGCCCATGGAGCCCACCCTGATGGGGAGAAGCAGTGGAGACAGAAAAACAGAGATTCAGAAAACACGCAAGGCAAAGGGAGTGGCTTGGTGGGCAGTAAGGAAATGATTGCAGTGACCTCCGGTGAGTCACATGTCGGCAGAAAACCTCAGTGTATTAAATATGGGCATTTTCTCCCTTGACATTATTTTTAACAACAACTTGCATTAGATTAACGATGTTTATTAAATTCCAAGTCGGAACAGACATCAGACCCATTATCTGAGCCTCCCAGGGAGATTAAGTAATTTGTACTGTAACAATAGCAATATAAGTAGAAAACTAAACACTGAGTCTCACCACACAGGGATGCCTGGTTATTACCACGGAAGACCCAGGCCAGCAGCCCAGCCTCCAAAAGGCCCCATGCAGTGGCGTTACGAGGCTGAAGGATTTACCGCGGTCCGAGGTCTGGCCCTCCACTTTACAAGCCACTACTCAGGGGCAGAAGCACATTTTCCAAGCTCATTAGACTATAGTATGAAGCAAGAATGCCAGTTTAATAATTTCAGAGAAATAAAACTGCCACACAGACTCAGTTAGCATGACCAACACATTCTGTCCCAAAGGTTAAGCTATAGGAAAAGCCAAGTCATAATCAGGAAACTCTTTGTTAAGACACTAAAAAGAATGACTGCATAAAGACCTGGCATGCACAGTCCTGTGTTCAGCTCTTTCTCTGCACATAATAAGCCAACGTATTCATTAAGTAGGAGAATTTACTGTCAGAGGAACCAAAATACTTTAAATTGGCAGATCTACATCGGGGAAGCCAAACCATGATTAGAATATTTTTTGTGAGTACAGACTAATAACCAAGGGGTTAGAAATAGTGAGTATTTTAATGGCATCAGTCAGATATGTGCTGAGATGTCCACTTCACCGAAAGTATGGCTTCTGCCACTAGGACCACAGCGCTGGGGCTTACTCGGCTAAGCTACTGCACTGCTGCTGCCCTTAAGAAACTCTTACCCATGGAACTGTACACTCAGAAGTTCCTCTGCCAACATGCCTCTCTCCTCTGGAGCGATGCTATCAACACGTGCATTAGGATTCTTCCTCCTGTCCATCATAGACTCATTGATTGTCTAATAGAAACACTTTTCCTCTAGGTATGGAAATGAACGTAATGTGCACTGCAGACTCACAAGCCCCTTGAGTCCTTCAGATGGTCACTTTGCACATGTGCACTTGGCTCCCTTAGGCATTAATATTGTGATATTTCAGCTGAGCCCGCAAAGGACAAGCTTATTTCCTTCCTTTCTATGAGAAGGTGGGGGTGTCTTCATGTGTCCCTTAATATTTCTTAAAACTGTTAAGTGAGGGAGTCGAGGCTCAAAGCCTGGGGTACTGGACCTTCCCCTGGTTCTTCCCAAAGCTGACATCGCTTGTTTGCTCTCTTCTAAGCAGGTGCATTAAATGTTTTGCCAATTGCCCTTTCCAACTGAGTCTCTGGTCAACAGTCCTGAAGTAATCACTGAGTGACAAGCCATGACTATGAGTGATTATGGGGAAGAAAAGAAAAGAAAGAAAAGAAGAGAAAAGAAAAGAAAAGAAAAATATTCTCAAGAGCCTATAGTTTTAAAATCTGTATCCCTAAATGCTGATTTAAATTTAAATCTAGAATCTTACATTAAATTACATGAAATGAAGAAATAGCGCTGTGATTATCCTGCCCTTTAATTTCCCCTCTTTCTCTTTTCCATTCTCGTGGTTCTCAGGGTGTGATCCCCAGACCAGCCTTGACTGGGAACTGGTCAGAAAGGAGAAGTTCTGGCCCCACCCCAGACACCTCGGAAACTCTGGGCTGTTGTAGCAAGGCCTCTGCGTGATTTCAACACACACTCAAGTTTGAGAACCATCGTTCTGGCCTTTGCACACTTTACTAAATACCAGGATTTCAAAGAGATGAGAAAAAATAAAATGAAAGCATTTATAATAATTTGGCTCTTAGACGAATTGTGACCAACTTTAAGTACACTAGGTCATAGTTGGTTAAAATAAGAATTTAACTGAGATGATCTGCTTGTTTTCATTTAGCTAAAAATTCCTCACCTCCATATTAGGCAAGAAAGTTAATATTCTAGAAAAATCAGGTAACATTATTGGGAAAGGCTCAGACAATTTTCTGATAGCTTCCTTTAAACCCATTGACCTGTTTTATCTGACTAAATTAACTTCTTCAGATGCCAGTTTTCAACCTCCTTTCTCTCAAACCCTGAAGTAAATACATATGCTGATCTACATAATTTTATATAAAGGTCAGATTCCAAATAAATGCTATGAGATTTTTTTTTCCGTGTCACTTCATAAAGAGGAAGTAAGACAAAGGTCTTCAGAAAATAAAAAATGTGAATGACATAAAAAGGCGTAATTTAATATCATGTTAACTCATTCTATATGATACAAGGTAATGCTGCATCATGGCAAAGACATGGTGTAAAGTATTCCCATATGATTTTAGGACCATTAATATGAGAATTCCATATTTCATAACATCAACAAACCAGATGAACCTCTCCACTTAACGTGGAGAACAGTGAAAAGAACAAATGTCTTGTGAAGAGTGGAAATGAGAACAATGTGTCTGAGGTTAAACAGTGGAAATAAGTTGCGGATGTTGTGCATGAAATAATTATTTCTGCAGTGCCATTTCTGCATTTAGTTTATAAGCATGTCAGGGTGTACAATCCAGGCATATTTCAAGAAAAGAAATTCCAATCTACATGATGTGTGGAGAAAGTTGCTGCATACAAAGCAAGTTCCATAAAAGACTTATTAAAATTGAATCTTTGGAGAAAAAAAAAAAAGCTTCTCTGACCAGAGTATACATATGTAAGATGTGCCTGTAATTCATTTAAGCCCACTGTAAGCTTTTATGAATCAAATATTTTTTCAACTAGTCGATAAAGGGATGATGAGATAGGAATTTATTTAAAAACAAAAGAAAACAAAGCTCATACGAAATTTAAATTGCCACCATGATGAACAATACTTCAACATGCCCTTATTTTTATCTAGGCTGATTTCATATGTTCCAGGTAGTTATGTGCAGGTACATGATGTGTTAGGTACTGTATTAAAGTTAAAAGACTATCTTTTCCCTCTCACATGAGTTTCCAAAATAATGAGCAACATTATGAAGAATCTTTAGGCACTTAATCATACAGACAGAATATAAGAACATCTCAAAAGTAAAAAATGTCTAGGATTATTTTGTCACATTACAAATTAAGGAATCATGACTCAGGCAGGAAAGTGACTTACCCAAAGTCACAAAGCCAGGTATAGTTAGATTCAAGACCTTGCCACTCAATCTACTATCCATTCTTAGTGGATGATAGATTCATGCTGTCCCCTAACTTTATAGGTAGATCCATGCTGTCCCCTAACTTTATAAGTAGATCCATGCTGTCCCCTTCAAAGTGAGGCTTAGGACAAAGCTTACAGGGAGGTAGAGTGTTGAAGGCTGACTCCCTGTAGGCTGGCCTCTCAGCGGGTCCCATGGAAGTCATTATCCACTAGTGGCACTTAGGCATTCAAGTATGGCTCAAGGTCTGAGCTAGAGGCTGAAACCAGTTTCTGCCACAAGTCCTGGATTCCAGTCCCCTGATCACACCAGTAGAAGGACTGGGGCATCCCAAGTTATGCCATCCAGTGTCAGGGTTTGTCCTCCAGAACCCTGTGCTGGAGTCTGACATCTGGCCACATGAGGTCCCTGGGCACTGGCTGAGAATGCAGTGTGCAGTGTGCCCACAGCACGGTGCTGTCCCTGCCTCCTGTTTGCAGAAATACCCTTACAGACACACATCCTCAGCCTGGGGTGTGGGTGCTGGCACTTTTGCACTGGTGGCTTCAGGATGACTTCATTCCCTTGGTGCCATCATTACTCAGAAACAGTTCCATGTTGAAATCCCTCTTTTGAATCATTTTCTAAGCCTTTCTTTGGAATACTGTCAGTGTTTTTATTTCTGGAGGGGGAAAAAAGACAATGACTATTCAGAGCCACGTTTGGTGAATAAGGGAGAGTAATCAAGATGTGTAATGTTATTTGATCAAAATTAGTACCGTACTCAAAAATAAATAGATGGATTATGTTTTTAGTTAATAAAATGACTCTGAAACCATTTCCAAGCGAAGAGTTCTAAGCATATTTGAGTAATATATATCATTAAACAAATTCTAAATCTTCAGGAAAGTATTTGAGGAAAAGTATTTAATTGCATGGATAAGTTCTGAAATTTTGTTTAAAAAAAGGTAATAGATTCTATCCATATTGCAAAGGCACAGCACACATAATAGCTTGACTTTTTATCTGCAACTCATTTGTTTATATCTTCTTCATCTACCTATATACATACTTGCTTAGCAAAACAGAAAATGTGGGGGATTGTCAAAAATGGCGGATTAGGGATGACCTCCTGACTCTCTGCTCTCAGACTGGGAGGTGAAGAAGGCCACCTGAATCACTTGAGGGGGTAGTTCTCCCACAGGATCGGCTTCATGGAATTTCAGGGAAGCTTCGAGGGACAGCAGTGCTGGGAAAAGGAGGAAAGTGACGCAGTGGATTTGCCCTGAAGTTCCGAGAATCCGAGTGGTACAGTGGGGATTGGAGTGCAAGCTGGCCGCGCTCAGTGGCCAGCCAAATGGGACTATGTGATCTGTGCCACAGCGAGACAACTTCTCCTTCACCAACCTCCACAAGCACGCAAGCAGAGAAGTGCCTGAAGTCAGCTTGAAGAGGTAACACAGGTGGTCAGGCAGTTCAGAGAGGAGGCAGGAGCGAAGAGCAATTAGAAATCTACAGGGCACGGTGCAGGGTCTCCTTGGCTGGGAGATCTGTACACAACAGCAGCGTATGCCTCGCTGGTGAAGGGACAGAAAAGTGAGACAGATCGCTCATTTGACTGAGTGGTCCAGTGGACTCCGATGACCCAAGCACAGCTGGGGAGGGAGCGGTAGAGGGAGCAAGTGCAACCCTCCCCGGATCCTCCCCAGGGGACTGCAGCGGACCCAGCTCCGCCGGGACGCACAGAAGGGACAAACTTTCCACCCCTCGGCAGAACCTGTCAGGGGTCCCCAACCACTTCAGCCTTGTGGGCTAAGGAGCGGTAGAGCAAGTGCGACCCTTCATGGACCCTCCCCAGGGGGCTGCAGCGGCCCAAGTTCCGCTGGTGTCACACGGAAAAGGGAAAGATTTCACCTCTCTGCGGACCATCTCAGTGGTCTCCGGCCACTCAAACTCTGCTGATATTACAGGTCCAGAGCACATATCCCCAGATCTGCCAAGGATTGTTCCTTCTGAATTCCAGATTTTAGCTCATAATCCAGCCCCGTCACCTCCGATCCTCGATATAGAAAACAGATAAGAAAGAACCAGTGAAAGTTCACAGGAACCATGAAGGACCAGAGAGAAAAGTCACCTCCAAAGCAAAATATTAATTCTTCATCGTCTGACACCAAATTACATGATTTGAGTAAACTGACAGAGGAAGATTTCC
>VBSM01000605.1:7953314-7992343 GCA_008086735.1 Cheirogaleus medius | reverse complement strand
TATCAAAAAATCCCAAAACAACAAATGCTGGCGAGGATGTGGAGAGACAGGAAGTGTCTTACACTGCTGGTGGGACTGCAAATTAGTGCTACCTCTGTGGAAAAGAATTTGGAGATGCCTCAAACAGATAGAAATAGAAATACCATTCGACCCAGCAATAGCATTGTTGGGCATCTACCCAAAAGAGCATAAGTCACTCTATTATAAAGACATCTGCACCCGTATGTTTATAGCAGCACAATTCACCATTGCACAGTCATGGAAACAACCCAAGTGCCCGTCAATTCATGAGTGGATAACTAAAATGTGGTATATGCTCACAATGGAATATTACTCAATTCTAAGAAACGACAGTGAGCTATCACCGTTTATGCTATCCTGGATTAAGCTTAAGCCCGTTATCCAAAGTGAAACGACACAAGATCTGGAAAATGGGCTCCACATCTAGTTGCCATCAAATTGGTACTGACTGATTAAAACTATGGTGCTCAAATGGTGGTAGTGTTCACCAGGGTTTCGGTGGGGGGAGGTGAGACCCACATCATAGGGATGTGGCGAGCATTGTGAGGGGGAAGGGCAAACCTCTAACCCTTCTTAGGGAAAGGCAAAGTTATACAATGTAACCAAAATAAAAAAAAAAAATCTTTTGTTGGATGGAGAGCAGGCAGGACGGGAGAGGAAGGATATAGTTACATAATGTGTGCCCTGCGCGCCACCTGGGGATTGGACACTCTAGAAGCTCTGGCATGTGGCGGGGGAGGGGTGGTAGGGGCAATGTATGTAACCCTAACAATATTTGTACCCCCATTATATGAAGAAATAAAAGGGAAAGAAAAAGAAAATGTTAACACCTCAAAACATTAAAATAGGACTCAATATTAAATTATAGAGTAGTTCTATGCCAAAAAGGTATACATTAGAAATATTCCTCATAAGTCTAATAAACCCAAATTTTATGACAAGTCCAGATAATACTTTCTGCATCTGTGCTTCTATAAATCCAAGGGCTCACATGTGACAATTCAGCCATTAGTATTTGCAAAGGTTTATTAATCCATCATTTGTTAAGCCACATTGCATACTGAGGTTGATGAAACGATCTGGTCGACCTATTGCCTGGTGACTACTGACAGAAAATGTGCCAGCTACAGCTCCACGTGGGGTTTCCTCTGTCCCTAGCTCAGAGCCCTATAAAGCAGCCACGTTTGCTCCCGAGTCAATTGTCCTCAAATCCTCCACTGCATTTTCCCTTCAAGGAAACTGAACCCTGAGGAGTTGATTACAAGGCAATGAAAAGATGTGGATTGTAATATGATTAACAATAATAAAAGTCATTGGAATCAGAAGTGATATTAATAGAAGAGGCTAAATATCAGACATCAGATAAGTAAACATAGTGAATATTAATATCCCTTTCCTCAGGGGGAAAAAAGCTTGCATGGAGAAAACTTAATGGAATTTAAGTTCCAGTAACTTCAAAGTCCCTAACCTATCAATTAATACGCAACTATCAATTCCTTCCTCTTTCTTTTCTCTAATTTCTTTTATGTCTTTTACACTTTTTCTTTTTTAAAATTTCCATGTTTATTTTGCATATATCAAAACCATTTATCATTTAGTTTCTGGTATTATTACACTTTCACCTTTCACAGTAAGCGAATTTTGTATCTTTATCAATTAAAATTATATATAACATATAATTATATTTATTAATTACATTAACTTGATCTAGGTAGATATAATAAAACTTTATATACATCTTTATCAATTAAACATACATAATTACTCTCAGAAATGCCGATACTAATGCTGAACTATTTTTTATCACTCATTCTCCACAGAGAATGGCCATCAACATGGATTCAGAAGTGAAACCAAAACATAGTTTCCTAGTACTCTTCTGGAAGGAAAATAAATGAGATGAAGTAAAAATGATTACATACTCAGTTAGCAAAAGCAACTACCATCTCCACCCCAAAAAGCAATACGAATGAACACTGTGTCTGGCTGTGACTTGCCTCACCTTTCTGTCCACAGGCTTCATTTTCTTTTTTTCTTTTTCTTTTTTTTTTTTAAGACAGAATCTCGCTCTTTTGCCCAAGCTACAGTGCCATGGTGTCAGTCTAGCTCACAATAACCTCAAACTCCTGGGCTCAAGTGATCCTCCTGCCTCAGCCACAGGAGCGCACCACCATTTTTTTTTTTTTTTTGAGACGGAGTCTCACTGTGTTGCCTGGGCTAGAGTGCCGTGGCATCAGCCTAGCTCACAGCAACCTCAAACTCCTGGGCTCAAGCGATCCTCCTGCCTCAGCCTCCGTGTAGCTGGGACTACAGGTACATGCCACCATGCCCAGCTAATTTTTCCATTTTTTTAGTTGTTTGGCTAATTTCTTTCTATTTTTAGTAGAGATAGGGTCTCGCTCTTGCTCAGGCTGGTCTCGAACTCCTGAGCTGAAGGGATCCTCCCACCTCAGCCTCCCAGAGTGCTAGGATTACAGGCGTGAGCCACATCGCCCTGCCTGTGCACGGGCTTTAAAGGAGAATTTTACACTCAAATTAAATGCACTCTTTGGTCAAAATTTTATTCTTTTAGTTACTAAACATAAATCTTAAAGAACTTTACTTTGCGGGTTAGTTTTTTCTGTGTATGAGACATTAAAATATCTATTTTTCATGAACTGAAAAATTAATCCTATATGACATTAACAAAGATTCAGTCGCACACCATTATAACACTGAATCTTCTTTCCCCATCTTTATTTCTACTTGGTCATCCTCTAAATTAATAATACTCATTTCCCAAAGATATTGTTCAATTCTAAATCCATACACTGATAGCAGAATTAATTACTTAAGAAAATCCTAAGAATAAAATATATATCCTTAAGGAGAAGCATATTTTCCTGACTCAGACTGACTAAAATTACAATGTATTTACAGTTAAGATAAACAATTCAGTTATAAGATAGTTAAAACACGTTTAAACAGGCAAACCTGAAAGACCTGCCTGCATAGATTTGCTAACTCTAAACATAATTCATCAGTTAATATTTTTTCTCTAAGAAAGAGTTTAATGTCCGTTTAAAGTGTGATGTACACATCTACCATCTTTTATTTTATTTTAGAGACTTCAATTCTACATTAACTACAATATGCAGTTTTAGATTAAAATACGGAAAACGTTTTGCATGACTTAGTCTCATTTTGTTCATGTGTTTTCAATAAAATGGACTTTAGTTAGTGAGGTGAAAGTAGTGAAGAGATTTTTAAGAAAGGAGAAGGAATGCTAAAAAGACCAAGTGAATTAAAATTACAGCAGCACAAGCTAGCCATTTGTAGGGTGGAATTTGAGGAACATCACAAAATCATTCAAGTTACAGTATATTTTTTCGCTCCTGTTCGACAAAGTCTTAAAAAGCCCTATGTTGTGAGTTTTCCTTAAGGTTCGGTTTGAAGTAGGGATCTAACTTCCGGGAATCATGTTGACCTGATAAGTAGCTCATCTGGCCCTAGTGGGCACCATGGGAAACAGAATCTTGAGAGAAGAGACTCTAAGACAGACACCTTGTTGATGGGAAAGACGGGAAAAAAAAAGAAATACAAAATATTTAAAGTTTATGTCCAAAGAGGAGAGAGGAATGATGCCTAGGTGAGGAGAGACACTAGTGGTCAGACATTAAAGACAAATTTTATCCGAAGACCATCTTTCCTCGGCCGATCCAAGAAAAGACATGATTCAGTGCAGAGAATGGGTTGGAAACGACCTACAGAAAATGAGAGTTATACTCAGGATATTCATTCCAGAGCCTTAGCTTTTTTTCATAGCTGTTTTTACTATTATCTTATCCCTTCATTTCCTTCCTTTTCTTAACATGCTTTTGACAACCCCCAAAATTTGACCAGCAGTCCAATCAATTGTTCCAAGTGAGAAAGTATGAGGTATATTCTGGGAAATGGTTGACTTCCTTTTTAAATCCCTTAGGGTAGGTCCAAACGTATTAGCTTAAATGTTTCTCTGGAACAAACTGGTGTTACCATACGGGCCACCATCTTGACTTGTGCAGGTCCTTAAACTGATGAGTGATTACCAACCACAACTGCTGAAATCGCACCTGTTCCTTCCCACCTGGTTGTGGTTTTAAACCTTGGGAAGACTTGGGGAGACTGGGGGTTTAAAAAGAGAAAAAAAATCAAAGAGAATGAAAGAGAAAGAGAAGCTGAGAAGAAAAACGTCAAGTTGGGAGAACGGTGTCTGTGGGAGATGCGACGCTCAAAAGGGAGGAAGGAGAGTGGGCATTGCAAAAAGTTCATCTGGAAGGTTCCTTCATTTCTTCTTTCCTCTTCTTCTCTTCATTCCAGATATTGCTTGGGAAACACTGATCCAAAGTACTTCCATTTTTTTTTCTCCCAGTAGGATAACTTCATAGGATAAAATTCTACACAGTTTTAATGTAACCTACCACAAATTATTTTATTTTATGACCGAAGTTTGAAACAATTTTGAGATGGGGCATTCAGTCAGAGAAGAGAACTCCCTTTCCAGTCTTGGATCTAGGGAAAAGCACTCACCCTTTGGCTCAGGATAAGAAGTAAGAATGGAGTTTCTTAAACTCTCTCCCCCAGTTTTTCTCCTCATTTCCAGGAACAGTTCCTGAAACAAGATGTTCAAAAGGATGAGATAAATTATCTCAACCTTTTCAAGACCAGCTATCTACCGTATGTACAGATAATAAACCCATGTGCTCTGCTTAAAGTATTCCAATAACTAAATATTTGCAATGTTTGAGGGAGATAATTCAGAGAACACATGTTTTTGCTAACTATTTTTATGGCGCCCTAATTTGGATGGCTGCGTCTCATCTCCCTCCTGATGCTTTAAGCCGTATCCAACCTCATTAAACAATAGATTCTACTAAGCTTCACTTATTCCTTCAACACCTTCTCTGTATTAAAATCAGAAGCTAAAGAATTCAAGATTTCTTTTCTGCACCTTAGGCGCAATTCCAGTTTTGACTCATGTGTATATAAAATACTAAAGCATATCGATGCTTCCAGGTCATTTCCTGACCTAACTTCCTTGAAAATGACCTAGAGGAGGTAAAAGAGCAGTACTGACCCTTTCACCCCACATGAGAAAGCCCTTCAGAATCTAAAGGGTCCCCTCTGCAGTTTGTAATGAGGGATCCTCCTTAATTGTGGTCTTTAAAAACGTCTCTCTAAAGACGGATGGCTTCGTAAATTGAATTCTTTTCTTTATTCATCTAGGTTTCTAACAAATATGCTCATTATTTTAATTAGAGAGCCTTTGAACACTTGATGTCCAAAAAACAATTCAAACCTGCTTTAAAAATATACCAACAGTATCATGATCTACACGGCCATATCTACAAATATTTGGTAAAAAAAAAAAAAACCAGTAAATTTTAGGTGACCTCTTTTTTTATGAAAACTAGGATGCACAGATGAATTTTAATAGTGGAATGGAGTTGGAAAGCACGTGGGAAGCTTTAGGATGAAAGTAGGACAAATAAATGTACAGCACTGAATGCAGAAGGTAGTTTGTGTTATGAAAACAAGTTATACTGAAGACACCTCTTCAAATTGCATGTGACCTTGTGACCTTCCTCCTCCCCCTCAGAAGGGCTCGTTCTCCTGTCTTCCACCTGAATCCCTGACACATGGTCTACAGAACCTCAGAAGATGCTCTTATAATCAGAATAAGCCTACAATGGTCAGGCTCCTAGCGTTATTTATATGAAATCTCTAGTTTGTCCTTTGTTTTCAGGCAAAAACACAGAACAGTTATCAATTTTTGAAGGAAATAGGAGATTCGAGACATTGCAAGCATTTGAATCTCAATTTCTACATCTCTGGACTGTGATCCAGTTAAATAATACCTCCCACTGTAGCTCCTCAGCCCAGTGCAAAGTCAAGCCCCAAATGGCTGAACGAAGATCTAAGAGGCTTGGAGAAAATAAATGGACTGCCTGCTTTTCATTACGCTCCAATCTCAGGATGGGGATACATCTGGTTTTCTGATTACACTTTCCCGTAGTAAAGAAAATTCTAGCCTAGCAGGTCAAACCAGCTGATGACTAGCCAGCTCCAATTACTGACCTGACCTGCTTCTAACCTCAAAGGGGAAAAAAGAAAACCCTTTTTACTCATTCTTAGAAACCGAAATATGGGTGTAGAAGGTTGTTGGGTTTTTTTCCTTGATTAATTAAAGTTGCTTATTCAAATTGTGCTTTAGTACATAGTCTTTAATTATAAACAAAATAATGCCTGACTTCCTCTATAAAACAACACTCAAAGGCAAACAGAAAGAAAGACCAGACTCTTTTATTTGTGTAATAAAAAAACAACAAAAGCACAGCAATTTCAATATGGCATTTGGAACTTGATTTGTTCTATTTAATGAATAAAAGATAATAGTATTTCTCAAAGGAGACAGTGTCTACTGAGATAAGGCTGTTTCCAACTTTTTTTTTTAATGGGCATCACTCTAAGAGCCATTTTCCAACTTCTAAATAAATATCACCATGGGTTTCAGTGAACTCAGCTAAACAGTACCTGGGGCTGTGTTGGTATATTCTAAAATATGTTAACCTGATCTACCTTTAGCTCCACCTCAAAAAATGCCCCATAAGTTCTCAATTTATAAAGGGATTGCACAATAATCTAGCATAAATTCTGTCAAGCATTTTAAAGCATCAGAAAAAATACTTACTTCCATGTTGAGAGCATGCTATTCAGGCCAACAGCTTGCAGGAGAATGCATCCAAGCCCACCATTTTTGTGTGCATGTTATGATTTAAAAGGCAATTTCTTTCTTAGATGAATGTAGCTTTTGTATTAGGTTGAACCATCTGAAATTGTCAATATTTGATTTTTTTACCTATAAAAATGACAATTTCAGATGGCTCAACCCAATTTTTAAAAGATACTGTATATAATAAAATGATTATATTCAGTATATCTAAATAGTCATTTTTTAAGTCTATAACCATAGATGACTTTTGAAGACAGTTACCTTCCAACTTAGGAGGAGGATGAATCATCAGCAGTATTCCTCTACTCTGGCAATATGCAGAAGCACTGTCTCTGAAGTGTGTTCTGTAGGAGTACTTCACAGAATAAACAGCCTCCATCCCTCATTCCGGAAGAAATACACAAATATTAGTTTTGATTTACATTTTGAACATTTACTATCCTTGTGAAGCAGGCAGTGGTTTGCTCATTTTAGAGATGAACTAATTAAGGGAGAGAATATAAGTAACAAGTCAAGAAGTACTCTGTGAATCTGTTACTGGATCCCGTGCCAGAGCCTGGACTTCCTATCTCCTTTGGAGTATTTAAATTATACTCAATAAATGAATGCTGAGTCTCTGAAGGCTTTTAATGACCATAGATGTGAATAGTCCATAGATGCTTGCTTTAGAGGCTTTTAATTAAATCACATGAGCAAAAATACCAGGTGTGCACATTCATTTTATCATATCTGGATTGCCTCCCCCGTTTTCCATTCCATATTCTAGTGAGTATATTTCAATTTCATTTCAACAAATATTTTTCCCTGTGTATTATGTATCAATGGCTGCTATTAAGTCTGAAAAGTTCCTGGGATAGGGAGAACATTGCATTAATCAACTAGAATCTAAAAAAAGTCAATGGAAGAATATTAACAAGATTTATTGAACATGATAGACAGCATAGCATTATTAAATGTTTCAGCAAGGAGCTACATGGCAGAGGGTCACACAAAATTCTACTTAACATCTGCATGTACAGCACGTGATCGCAAAGCTACTCTGCAACCTCTTCTCTTTCACTGAGGGTGAAGATGCTTCCGCTGAACCTCCTATCTGACAGCGTTCCCACAGCCAACCAAACATGTATAATTAAAAGTTTTCAGCATGCCAAGGCAGGAAGTTCTTCTCCGCGCTGTGCTTCTGCTTTTCATTCTGTTCATTTGTGAGTTTTAAAACAACGGACTTTCCATCTTGCCACCTGCAGTGCAATTCAGAGCTGACCCTTTTGTCTCTCTGTGTCCCCCCACACAAAACAAACTGCACCCACACTTCGCGCAGCTGTTCATCTCTGAACATGAACTATTTTCCCACCCAAGGTCCATCTAATCTAAAAGGAATGTCCCTTTTGTTTTAAAGAAACTGAAATGTTGAATGTTTTCAATCAAGTCTACATCCTTTCATGTTCTTGGTATTATGTCTAGCGGAGGTTGATGGTTCACTACAGTCTTAGTAACAATTACAGTCTATCAAAAATAACAATATCAGCAACCATAAAAAAAATCAAAGGAAGTAGTAAAACACTGCTGGCCATGCGTGCTCAACAGATAAGCACGCCCGCTTTACTCCCAGCTGTACGCATCGCGGTTTTCCCTCTAGCTCTCTTCATTTTCAGACAAGTCTTCTTAAAGAGCACACTGACTGCACTCACTGCCTCATGTCCTCACCCTCCCCAAGCCCTCCATAGTCTGCTGTCATCTGACAGGCCCTGCCACCACCTGTTCTCTTAGAGACACTCAGTGACTTCTACGTTGCTCAACCCAGAGGGCACTAAGCAAGTTACCTTCCATCTTTCTTGGACACGATGAGAATACCATCCCTGAAACTGTCCTGACTCAACTCCCTGACACTACACTTTCTTAGTTGCTCTTTTCTTCTGCTCAGTCCTCAGTTTCCTTCAGAGACCCACCTATCCCTGCCTTGCCCCTTGAGTTGAGGTGTTCCTAAGATTCCTGTCTCTGAATCTCTTTCCTTTCCAATTTATGTAGTTACCCTGAGTACTCTCAGAGGCAACCACAGTGTCCTTTCCCAGAACACCTTTTATTCCCGACCCGATAACCCACACATAACATCACCAAATCCAAAGCCAAACTCACCATCTTTCTCAGCATTGATTTCTTATTTCATGTAATGACACCAATATCCACTCAGTATCTTTGGACAAAATGTCAGTGTTGTCTACAACTTCCCTCTTTTCCTCACTCATCACAGTGAATTTGTTAGAAAGATCTGTCACTTCTACTTCCCAAATATCCTCAAACATTCCTCATCCACCTCACCATCTCCCACCTGCTCCAGACAATTAATTGGTCCTCACAGTCTTACTTCAAGCTGTGCACAACTGTCCACAGGACCTAAGATGCTGCTGCCATACCTGCCAACCTCCACTGGTTTCCACTGGTAGAGGAGACAACCCAGCCTCTTCTCCATGTACTTGAAGCCCTTCACTACCTATCCCTCACCTAGACTCAAAGCTTTGGTTCATGCTATTTCCATATGGACCTGAGCTCCAGCTGTACTAACTATGCTATACCCTGATCATTCCAGAATATCTCTTGCTTCTGTGACTTTGCATATAAAGATTCCCTCCACGAGAAAACCCATCTTTCTTCATCTGTTAATGAATTTCTCCTCCACAGTAGCCTCAACTAAAAGGACACTTTGTTCAGGATGTTTCATACACACAACGCCACCTCCACCCACCCTTGTCAAGATCGGACATCACCTTTTCTGAGTTATGAGAGCACACACGACACACAATAGCTTTATTTTAGTACTAGACCAGGGTTTCTCAACTTTGGCACTACTGGCATTTCGATGGGATAATTCTTTGTCTTGTGGAACTGCCCTGTGCATTGTAGGATGCCAGTAACCACCTGCCCCCACCACCCCAGTTGTGGCAATCAAAAATGTCTTGAGACATTGCCAAATGCCCGCTGGAACAATCACACCCAGTGGAGAATCATTGCTCTGGACTGCAGGTTTCTCTTAGGCAAGGCTTATGCCTTACCATCCCGAGAAGCAAGCACAATCAGGTGGAAATGCAGGTGCTCAGTGCATGTTTACTGAATGACATTTATTGAATATATGATGAAGTGATGCCCTATGCCTTAAGAATCAGCTATTTGAAAACATAAATCTCAAAATGGCACTTTAAAATTACTCTGGATAAGTCATTCTTTGTATATTGTAGATTCATGAAAGGAATTAAAATGATGATATCTTAGTTGATTTGCAGAAGATGACTCAGTTTCTGCTCTAAAAAGGACAATAACTCATTATATAAACTAATAATAATAAAAAACATTGCTTTAGGAAAGCATGTTATTTACTTTAGTGGGAAAATGGGCAATTAGAATCAGCATATTTCAGTGTGTTGTTTCCATTTTTATGCAAAGGAAAGAACACCTTAGCTGAATGTACCATGTTTCAATTGATATTTTTCCCTGCATTAGGTTACATTAAATCTGGCTAAAGTAAGGAGCTCCAAAGATACTGTACCACACTTGGAATACATTCCCTGAGCTTCATTACAACCAATCATTGGCCATGACCCTTATGCTTTGTAAGGTCTGCGCTTGATTACAACTCGCGTTTTAAATCTTAAAGGAAGCTCAACAATTTTAAATCTCTTTCCTCCTCATCCAAACCACACAACCAACTGCATATGCATTTTCCTTCAAAAGCCTCATCTCTCAGAACGATCCTGCTTTCCTTTATCCAAGGATTATAATGAGAGGCAAAGAAACATGAGCTTGAATCTCTTCAGAGAAAACTACTAAGTAATTAAAAGTTTCACGAGTAAAGTTATCTATCTATTAGTTTAGGTCGAAGTTTGGCTTCAAGCAAAGAACCAAATTAAATTAAAACCCACGAGTAATTGGTGTAAATGTGTATTTATTGAATCTGACCCCTGGTCTTTATTCTCTGCCATCAATGATAACATTCTGTTATGCTCTCTAAAATGAATTAACCAATCAAACCAAGCCCCTCCCTTTTTTTCCCCAGTTACTCAACTGAAAGTTTTTTGAAATAAAGTTCCACATGGTCTGGTGGAATAGAATACTATAAAGCTCTCTAATTTCGGCATTAGTGAAGCATTATTTAGAGAAGAACAAAGTGGTCATTATGAGGTTTCAACACTTTGAGAGCATGCATGGTTTTCAAAGGTCATTAATAGTTTCAAGTTTGAAGCATATATACTTTCTTGCTTTTAAAATAATTCACTTCTCTATTAAGGAATAATTATTTTGATCACATCACCTTAAAAAGTGCCTTGAATAATGTGTTGGACTTTATTCAAATAAGCAGGAACCTTTTAGAAGACAGGAAGATCCCCTTATATGATGACAACTCCTCTGCAGTGGGCACACACCACTAAAATACCAACATACCTGGAAGACAGAGATAGATATCTTATAAAATGTAACGATCTGAAAGTTAGGACACATAGCAAGCTGAGGAAAGGATCTCAAGAAATCTAAAATTTAAAGTGAGCTGTTGAACAAAATAAAACAATCAAATAACCTGTTTGATAAAATGGCAAAATAAATGAAAAAATAAAATGGAAAGAAAATATATAATTTCAATCCTGTGTGTTTCAGAGGCAGTAGCGAGATCCATGAAAATCTCAAGGGAAAACACACACATTACAAGGTTATTATTATCAAGACTCAGCTCAGATGTGGGCCCCACCGAGAAACCCCCTCTAACATCACTCCCATCTCTACCATAGCGGGATGATACTCTGTTCTCAAGGTGCTTCTACGCCACTCCCCTCACAGGACAGCATTTGGAACGTGGGGACTCTGCTTGTGACCTGATCGTGCTCCTCTGAAGGCAGCTCAGGGCGAGGAGCCCACTTTCTAAGGGACACCTTCTACCTTTCCACTTGTCTCCCATGACCCATCTTGAAAACTCCTTCAGCCCACCAGGTGGTAGGATGGTGGGTCCCCTGGTCCTACCACCTGTCATCCCCTCAGCCCCTGCAGTCCTCACTGTCCCTCTTCAGCTCAGATTTTATCCTTCATGGCAGCCACTCCCTTGCATACACCCTTAACTTCCCACCTCCTCCTTCTTACTTGTTGGCAAAATCCCAACCCTGGTTTAATCCACATTGACTTTCTTTGCCAGGATAGTGAAGGCGAGTGGAGAAAACACACAACCGAAGTGATTGGTCTCAGTTTCCATTAAGTGCCACTAAGCTCAAGGGGACCCCCAGTACTGTCAGCAAACCCCAGCATTTCCTGGGTCCACCTCTCATGCTCTCCTAAAAGATTATTTCTCACTTTCTCTCTCCTCGAACGCCTAACATTTGACTTCCTCCATCCTCACTTTCAGTGAGTCCTTGATTTCTCTTTCAATGAGAACATAAAGGCAAACAGAAAAGAATTTCCACTGACTCTCAACCAAATTTATAGTCAACTTCATCTATGCCCATACACTTGTCTTCATTTCTGTACCTTCCAGAGAGGAAGGCCAAGGCTTCCATGTGGGCCCCAGGTCCCTGCCCTCTCATCTGTCAAGGACGTGTCGCTAGGAAGCCTTGTCTGTCTCCTGCACCATTCTCTGTTTCGTGTTTCCCACCAGCAGGAGAATGCAGCATGATGAACCAATCTAAAACCAAAGCAAAACTCCAATATTTCCACAACTCCCGTCAGCTAGTGGGTTATTTTTATGATCATTTTAACAGCAAGTGTCTTTTTAGTGTCCTTTGCTAGTTCTTCTTTAT
Organism: Cheirogaleus medius; assembly: GCA_008086735.1. Taxonomy (NCBI): domain Eukaryota; kingdom Metazoa; phylum Chordata; class Mammalia; order Primates; family Cheirogaleidae; genus Cheirogaleus; species Cheirogaleus medius. The sequence goes on along the minus strand of VBSM01000605.1, from coordinate 7,979,803 downwards.
CTCCCTGGTATCTAAATGATCAAGAGCACCAGCACTCAGTCCCTGTTCCTCTTCATACCTACACTCACCCCGAGTGATCTCAACCATCTCAGTGGCTTAAATACATCTATAAAACTAGATTTCTTCCCACAATTCAAAACTTCTTGTCCAAGTGCCTACTTTACATATCCCCTTGAGTGTCTAATAGGTAAACTCAAATTTCACATGTCAAAAACCACACACCCAATTTCCTGCCACGGAAATAACTCCCACTTCTCAATGTATGTCCCATTGCAAGTGATGGCGAGTACATACTATCAATTGCTCTAATCAAAATAAATGAATATGTACATACATATATACATATGTAAATAGAAAAAGAGAATAAGAAAGAAATAAAAAGAAAGAAAACTAAAGAAAGGGGGAGGGAGGGAAATAGGGGTTATTTGTTCTTTGATTATTTATTGGAATATCCCTATTCTTAGGAAATACACTAATATATTTAGGAGTAAAGAGCCATAATAAATGTTATTTATCCTCTAATGATTCAGAATGATGTTTATGTGTGTATATGTGTGTATATGTTTATGTGTGTAATAAATATACACACACATACATAGTATATATGTACAGATGTGTGTATGTGTGTGTAGAGAAAGACAGGGAGAGAGAAAACAATGAGGTACATATGATAAAATACCATAGGTGAATCTAGGTAAAGGGTATACCTGATGTTCTTTGAACTATTGGTCCAGCTTTTTCTAAGTTTGAAATGATTTCCTTTTTATAGCTTTATTCATTTATTTTTTTATTTCACCATATTACAGGGGTACAAATTTTGAGGTTACATATATTTATCGCCTTTGCCCCACCCAAGTCAGAGCTTCAAGCATGTCCATCCCCCAGATGGTGCGCACCGCACCCATTACATGTGTATATACCCATCCCCTGCTCCCCCCTTCCACCTGCCCGACACCCGATGAGTGTTACTACTAGATGTGCACATAAGTGTTGATTAATTAATACCAATTTGCTGGTGAGTGCATGTGGTGCTTGTTTTTCCATTCTTGGGACACTTCACTTAGTAGAATGGACTCCAGCTCTATCCAGGATAATACAAGAGGTGCTAGATCACCATTGTTTGGATTAATAAAATGTGGCATATATATACCATGGAGTTCTACTCAGCCATAAAAAGTGTTTTAAAAGGAATTATCCTTGACTTGCTCTCTGTCACTCACACCCAGGCCATTGAGAAACCACGTGAACTCTACTTTCAGAGGACATCCAGGATCCGGCAGCTTCTCCCGTCTTCCCCTCAGTGACCCCTGGCCCACATACGCCTTTTATGATAGACTCCCGCCTGCCCTCCTCCCCACAGCCTGGGGACACACAGATGGGGATGGTGTCCCCTCCCCACCGGATGCTTTCCTGCAGCACTGCTGGGAAATGGCAAGTGCTCCCATCACAGTCTGACGCTGCCCTGTGTGATCAGTCTCATCTCTCACTCATCTCAGGGCACTCACTCTGCCCAGGAACATTCTGGAACATGCCAACCCTAATCCCTCCTCAGGCCTTTGCTTTTGCTTCTCTCCTCCTGCCTAGATGCTCTTCCCGGGGTGTCTGCAGGGCTTGCTCCTGCGCCTGCTCAGCTCTCTGCTCAGACGTCCCCAGTCAGCACGGCTTCCTCTGACCAGCCCCTCCGAAGAACACCCTCTCCTCCTGCCCTACCAAGGCCACCACTCCTCCCTTACCTGCCTTATTCTTCTAGATCCAGTGATAGCTGACTTGTCCTCAAAGGGCCAGAAAGCAAATGTTTTCAGCTCTGCAGGCCACATGGCTTCTGCACACAATTATTCAAGTTTGTCATTGCAGCGCAAAAGCACCCATAGACAATACACAAACAGATGAGCGTGGCTGTGCTCCAGTAAAACCATTTACACATACAGGTGTCAGGCGAATTGGGCCGACAAGCAGATCCTTGTTCTAAGCAAAGGCTATTACATGTTTACTTGTTATCTGAGTTTGTTTTTGTTTTGTTTGTTCCAGCTCCATCATTGAATTATAAGCTCCACCAGAGAAGGTGCATTCCTTTGTTCACTCTGTATCTTTAGTGCTCAGAAGACCAACTGGGATTGAATTCAATATTCTTTGGATGAATGAATGAATTCATCAATGTGATAACTTCTATTTCTGCTATCCTTTATAAATTTTCTGGCCTCTAATGCAATAAATACTCTTCTGATCAATCTATCCCCTCAGTATTTCTTGCTTGCATTTTACTCTAACCAGCTCTGCTCTCCTCCACAGCAGAGGTGAGCTTATCCATCCTTCGGGTCCAGGATGCATCAGCACATCTAACAGACAGAACATGCCCAGTGGATTCATATTGAGCAAAGGAATTGATCAGACAAAAAGACTGGAGTGAGAGAGGAGAAGGCTAAGCCGAGGTTGGTGAGAGGAGCTTATAGGAGAAAGGGTATCCTAGGAGTATAATTGCTGGCAATTTTCTCTGATTATAGAAAATGAAGATGATATTCTGCTCTACTTTTTGCCGGTCAAACAACACCTGGAGGGCTTTGTTCCAACTTTAGTCCCTGTACTTTCAAAAAATAAATATGACAACATATGGTGTTTTTAGAGAAATACAGCCAAGATAGTGAAAGGAAGGAAACTTCACATGTGAAAAACAGTTGAGAAACTGATGATGTTGAAAAATTGAGACTGCTCAGCCTAGAAGAGATTTAGAGAGGTACAGGCTAGCTGCCTTCAAATACATAAAGGGTTATAAGATTTAAGAGGGATTAAATGTTCTATGTTGTTCCAGAAATCAAATCACCTTGTAAAATTATAGGGAGGTAGGTTTTAGTTCAATGTAAGAAAGAAATTTTTAGGGATTAGAGCCATCTACAAACAAAATGAGCTGTCATCTGATGACATGATTTCTAGGAGTCTTCAAAGCAAGGCTGGGAAACCTCACCTGGACAGCCAGGAAGAGTCTGCATGGACTTGGGCATGAGGTCAAACAAGTATTCCCTTCCAGTTCTGAGATTCTTTGATTCTGCAAAAGCTATGAAGAGAAAAAAAAATATATCCAAAAGTGGAAGTGATGAACCAATATGGTAGCTGTTGTCTCAAAAGGTTTTTGGGTTCATGATACAGGGTTCCAAACCAGTCCAGACTTAAGTACCTTATGACCAGCTGACATCTCCTCAGGAGAGAAAATTGTTTCAATGGACCATCTTGAAGTTAAGACAAAGACAAAGAGCTAGTCAGCTTAACAATGAGCAGGGACCTGTCAAGAGGCCCAACACTCACTGGAGCCTACACAGCTGCCCATTAATTCCCCTATATTCACATGAGCAGAAATTCTAACTCTTACTGTCAGCTGATGATGCAAGCTGTATTTTCTACCTTAGAATTCTCACTCCATACCCATTATTACTTCTCTGAGAACTAAGAGGCCATGTGAATGAACACCATCCACTTCTCACCAGTGAACTGCAAAACTCATTCCTACCAACTGCCGAGTTCTTATGTTAGTGAATTTCCCGTCATGCACCAACTCCCCAGGCAAGACCATGGCTCTCAATTCTGGATGCTGCCCTTCCTTCCTGACCCCCCCCCCACACACACATAGTCACTCAGCAAGTTGTGTTGATGCAGAATCATTAAAATTTGCAATTAATACAATCTCTCCTGAAAGTCTGAAAGCTATTTGCAGCCTATAATCCGTCTTGTTTCCTGAGTAACATTTCTAAAACACATCATCATATCATTCCCTTACCTAAACCCTTCAAGAGTTCCCAGTGACCATCAGGATAAAACCGAAATGGCAGAGCAGGGCATAATGTATCCTCCAAAGCTCAACCCTCGTCTAACTTTCTTGTCTCACTCCTCCTGACTCCGTACTTTCAAGATGCTCTTCATTTGTATTAGTTTTCTGTTGCTTCTGTGACAAATTACCACAAACTGAGTGGCTTAAAACAACATAAATGTATTATCTTACAGCTCTGCAGGTCAGATGTCCAACACAGTTTCACTGGGTTAAAATGAAGGTGTCAGCAGGGCTGCAGTCCAGTCTGGAGGTTCCAGGGGACTTTCTATGTCCTTTCCTTACCCAGCTTCTAGAGGCCAACCACACTGCTCAGTTCTCGGCCCCCTTCTCCATCTACAAAGCCAGAAACAACAGGATGAGCGCTCACATCACTTCACATCACATCACATTACTCTGACCTCTTCTGCCTCCCTCTTCTACTTTTAAGGACCCTTGTAATTATATTTGACCCACCCGAATAATCCAGAATAAACTCCCTATTTTCAGCTCAGCTGATTAGCAACCTTAATTCTGTCTGCGACATCAGTCCACCTTTGCCAGGTGACCTAATCCATTCACAGGATTTTTTGGTGTGGTCATGCTTCTGCCAACCATATCATTCATAACTTACTTGCAGTCCCATGAACATTCACGGTTTTGTCCACCTCTGGGTTATTTCGCATATTGTTCCCCTCCCCAGAGTGCCCTTCTCTCTTCCATAACCTCACTCCCCTTATTTGACTAGCTCCTGTGGCTCTTCAGAATTCAGTGACCACCTCCCTCACTGCCTTCTCTGGTAAGCCTCCTCTTACCCTCTGTGTTAGGATGGGTGGTTCCATTTCTGCCTTCCAATGAGCCCTCTGTGCTTACCCTTAATGGGAACTTAACAAGCCATTGCTCACTGAACTCTCCCTGAGACACACTGTCTCATGTACCTCTGTACCCAAGTCACTAGCACAATTCTTTGCACCTGGGAAGTCCTCACGGCTTCGCACAGACATAGCCATTTAGATCCATCCCAGACTGGAGTAATTAAACCATGGGTTAAAATGTACTTTGAGGTCTACCGTAATCAGCCCAAAGGTTCTTTTGGTTTTCTATTTTTTTAAACCACTTCTCATTTTTCTCCATGTCTTTGTTTGCCTTTTATGTAAGCATGTGTGTATACAGTAATGATTTCCCTCCTCATATTTCAAGTGATTTATCTTAAAAAGGAACCTAACTTTACATATTCTCTGTGGATTCCTAGCAATTACCTAGAAAGCAGCTTGGCAATCCCTTCATAGTGTCAATATTTATTTATGTCTAAATTTTGTTGACTGAGTGATACAGATCCTAAGCCTTTAGGGAAGAGTTCTTTTATAATGTGTTTTGTTTATTTATTAGTACACCAGTAACAGTCTACAAAGAGCTACAACAATTACATTATTTGTACAAACCAACACATGCCTTTATCATTATCACATCTGTGGTGATTTTTTTTATTGGCCAAGATGGCTGTCACATAAGCCTAATTTTCTAGAAAAAAGATCATATTATCAAGTTTCAGAATATTGTGTTAAACATATGACTCAACTTGAAATCATTCTTTTCTCCCAATATTATAATACTTCACTGAATTCAATTTATTAATAATGTATGAATTAATAAAAATCTGAGGAATATAAATAATTAATAATAATAATTTTAATTTTATATTTCTCAAAATATAATTTCTGTATTTTAGTCCTCACAAAATCAAGCATATAGTATAAAGTGATTATAAAGCTACATGTCAACGAGTGTAAAATATTGTAATATAATCCAGGAACTAAATACAATTATAAGAGTCAGCTATGTTTAAAGTGAACATAGAATTGTGTGTATGCTGAAAAACATTGTGGATAATCAGATTAAAATAGAATTATATCTAGAAATTTTTCCTCAAGGAAAAAATTTTCTCCAGGATGAAGGGTTGTGGATGAGGGCTGTGAGGTTGAGTTGGGTATTATGTTATTTAATAACCAGAAAAATAGAAAAAGAGCACCAACTCCACATATGAATTTGTGTGTCTAGAAGGTTATAAAATATACTAATGAACAATAGGTACGGGAAAGAATTCTTGTCTGAGCAGCTTCTCTTATGAAATGCAAAGATATATTATTGGAGAGGAAGAAGAACAAATGTTAAAGTGTTAGGAAACCTATCATTTAGATTTTGTATTTAATATTTATATAAATATTTATTGAGCATCTGCTAATTGTCAAATAATGTGCAACTCATCACCTTTCTTTGACAAGAGCCCACCCTCTTCTTTTGTGTTTTTTCCTTGTGGAGATGAAATGTTGCCCAGGCTGGTCTCAAACTCCTGACCTCAAGCGATCTTCCCATTCGGCCTTCCAAAGTGCCAGGATTACAGGCATGAGCCACCACACTCAGGTGCACTCCTCTTCTTATTTCATGCCTGTAGTATCGACCTCCCAGGATAAACTGTAATGGGAGCCTGATAATAGGCAATTCATTTTTAAAAGTTAAATTATAAGACATTACACTTGATGCTATTAAATTTTATCTTTTTGTTTTTGGTCTATGACTATACTTATTTATACTTCTTTTTAGGTTTAGCAATCCACTGTATTATTAATAGCTACTTCCAGCTTTGTGCAATCTACAAATATAAGCATGCCTTACCTGGCTTTGTTCAAGTCCTTAACAAAAACGTGAAATAACACCTGGCTTCAGGTGCAGCCTCTAATCAAGAATGGGAAACACACAATAGTCTGCACTGTCAGCGATACCCTCAGAGACACACAGCTGGCTGTTTTGCTACAGCAAGCCAGGGGAAGGCCCAGAGAGGCAGTAAGCACTCACGAATGAAGTAAGAGAACCTCCCAACCACTTGCACCCTTTCCTTTTCTGAGGCCATCACCCAATCAGAGCCCTTTCCCCTGGGAGGAACTGTTCCCTTCTTCTGGGATAATATTTAATTGGCCCATATATTTATGGCTCAGTAACAACATGTTCCTTGTTACAGGACCAACATTCCTAAACTGTCATGCACATCCTTTTCAATATGGGTTGAAAAGCCTGGGACTGTGTTCTTCTTTAGTCGACTACACCTTTTCTATAAGACCCAATTCTGTCTTGAGCACCTGGGAGTCCTCAGTTTAACACTGGGTAGGAACAGACCCCAGAGCAGAGACTTACTATGGTCTAAACCAGGTGTCCTCAAACTATGGCTCACGGGCCACATGCAGCCCACCGAGGACATTTATCTGGCCTGCCGGGTGTTTCTGCCCGTTTTGGTTTTTTACTTCAAAATTAGATATGTGCAGTGTGCATAGGAATTTGTTCATAGTTGTTTTTTTTTAAAACTATAGTCTAGCCCTCCAACAGTCTGAGGGACAGTGAACTGGCTCCCTGTTTAAAAAGTTAAAGACCTCCAGAGACGACTTCGCCATCTCCCTCAATAACTGGTTTCAATATTTAATAACTCTTACCATCAGCCAACTCTTAAACTAACTTAAATCCTGTTTCCTGGTGTTTCAGTTGGAGAATATCCTTCTACAAAGGAATTTTAAAGTTAGAACGTTACTCATCAGCCTAGGTATTACTGCCAGGGATTAAGTACACACGGAAATGTCTAAAGCCTGATGCTTTCGAAAATATGATTCCATTATTCACACTTTCTGCAGCCAAAGGCATAGCCACAAGATATTATTGTAACCTATTTGGAAGACCTATTTGGCCCTGGGATCCAACTATGAGACCTGGCTCCAACCTTCACACCAACTTCAATTCAGCCAGGATGATTCAGAGAAGCAATTTCTGTGTTATAATATAGACTATGGTGTTCTTTATCTGTGATTCCCTCGGTGTGGTGGTAATATGCTTACACATGCAAACTCTTTTCAGAGCTCAACAGAGCACTGTGTAGATGGTTATTTACCACAAAGTCACCAGAATTTCTCCTGGGAAGACTATGCAATCGTAGGCCAGCTCATCACTTTGCTTTCAGTTCATTGAAATGACCCTGTGCAAAGAATATTATTCTGTTTGCTTTAAAGTTCCCTGGTGTAAACCAGGGGTAGCATCATCAGATGGTTATTTTCCATAGTGAAAATATCCTCTCGTGGTGTTCTCCGCAAAATTCTGAAAGATCTAACACCTATAAACCAACAATGCAGTATTGGCCAACAGTTATTAGGGGGAATAAATAGCACTTGTAATGTTTGGTTCTACAGGCATAATAAAATAGGGCATTTTTATATAAATCTGTTTAAAAGGGAGCCTTTGCATATTTCCATGCAACCCTGCAAGAAAGAAAATTTAACAAATCCTTTCAGTAGGTGCTAAATACCATCAATATGTGAGTCATCTTTAAATCATTTCCTTAACAATAGCTACATTTTGAATGCTACAAATTACTTGGCTAAAAGAGACAAAGAGCATTCCAGCATACTGATAAACTCACACACTCAAATGAAGTCAGGGTGGCTGTCACTTTGCGTATACTGCGCTGGGGGGTGGTGGAGAGGCCTCCAGAATGCTTACAGTTGCTTCCGGTGAAAAATTACAGGTCCAAGTGGACAGGACGGCTTATAAGCAGAGTTCTTCAAACCGGAGAGTGCTAGGTGGCTCTGCAGGGACAGTCTTGTTAACTCAGTCTCTCCCCACCCTGTCACTCATCATGGTTAGTGTGGTAGATGGAATAACACTCCCCCAGAGAGAGCCTAACCCACAGAACCTGAGGATATGTTATCTCACATGGCAAAAGGGACTTCACAGATGTAATGAAGGTAAGGATTTTGAGAGGGGGAGACTCTCCTGGACTAGCCAGGTGGACCCAGTGTAATTACAAAGGTTCTTAGAAGCAGCGGGTCAGACTGAGGAGAGGAAGGGGCCATGTGGCAGCCTTTAATGACAGAGGAGAGGAGGAAGCAGTCGCCGGAGCCTCCCGGGGGGAGCACAGCCCTGCCAACACCTCGATTTTAGTCTAATAAGACTTTTGACCTCCAGAACTATAAGACAATAAATTTGCATTTTTGAAGTCACTAAGTTTGTGGTAATTGTTACAGCAGCAATAGGTAACTAATACAATTGGCATGAAGTGCTCACAGAATAAAAACATAAACCAGACATTTGTACAGAGACTGAAATATTGTCTTTCTCAGAGAATTAAAGGTTATCACTTGACCTACCTTTTTTCATGTTTTAACTTTTATTCTCTCTGTTCAGCTAACCCGATGTTCTGAGATCTTAGGTCTACCCACATTATCTAAGATGACAATTTGCCCATCTTCTGACACTCCAATGAACAGGAGGCACTACAGTGGAATTTTATTCAATGCCATTTAATCGAATTGTCTAGATGAATGGTTAAGTTAAAACCTTCTATTTGTCCAATAACTTAAAAATGCTAAAAGACACCTCGCTTTCCCAAATAGAAGGGGCAGTATAGAGTTGAGCAGGGGTTGGCAAACTATGGCCCAGGAGCCAAATCTCCACTTTTTGTAAATGAAGTTTCACAGGAGCACAGCCACACCCCTCATTTACATATTGTGTATCCCTGCTTTGCATGCTGCAGTCAGGAAGTTGAGTAATTGTGACAGAGCTGGTATAATACATCAACACTGGTATCATATCCTCAATTTTGTCTCACAGACAACAAAGTCTTAAGTAGTCACTATCTGGCTCTTTACAGAAAAAGTTGGCTGCCTCTTAGATTAGAGGACTCACCTTGAAGTCAGGCAGACATAAGTTCTAATTGCAACTCAACCACTTATGAGCTATGTTATCTGGAGCAAAGTATTTCATTTAGTGAGCCTCACTTTTCCTTATTTGTAAAATGAAGATACCAGCACCCACCTTAAAGGAGATGGATGCCTGGAACATGGTTCATAGAACATCTGTCAAAATAGGACAAATATTTTATCATTTATATTATATCATATATTAATCATTTTGTAACTCTATAAACACATCAAAAATTAATTTACAAAAAAATAGGTAAATAAGAGATAGATACTGCTAATAATAACATGCTCCACAGTAGATATTCAATAAGCATTTTTTGAATGAATTAATGATCTGAGTTTTCAAGCTATGAAATGGATTCATGCAAATATGGAATTATATTGAGACACATTAAAAGTCATCTGCTCCAGATCTTTACCCAGATTATGAATTGCACATAGCAACATTTAAGAACTCCTCCAATATCATCAAGTAACTCCTTCTAATGAAGGACAATAGACTGTAAGGGCCAGGAAGTTTAGGCAGGTCATTTGAGAGCAACCTCAGGATTAGGGTATCAACTGTCCTACATGAATTACTACTATACACCAATGATCTCATGATTTATTTATAGATGCTCCTTGAAGCTCTCCCAAAATTGCCCCCGTTTGATGAGAGGAATGAGCAGGAGCATTGTTGTGGTAGAGAAGGACTCTTGGGTGAAGCTTTCCCTGATGTTTTACTGCTAAAGCTTTGGCTAACTATCTCAAAACACTCTCATAATAAGCAGATGTTATTGTTCTTTGGCCTTCCAGACAGTCTACAAGAAAAATGTCTTGAGCATCCCAAAAACCTGTTGCCATGACCTTTGCTCTTGACCACTTCACTTTTGCTTGACTGGACACGCCCACCACTTGGTAGCCATTGCTTTGATTGTGCTTTGTCTTCACGATTTTACTGGTAAAGCCACGTTTTATCTCCTGTTACAATTCTTCAAAGAAATGTTTCAAGATCTTGATCCCACATGTTTACAATTTCCATTGAAATTTCTGTTCTTGTCTGCATCTGTTCTGGGCACAACAGTTTTGACACCCATTGAGTGGAAAGGTTGCTAAACTTTAATTTTTCAGTCAGAATTGTATAAGTTGAACCAGCTGAGACATCTATGGTGTTGCCTATCACTTGTACTGTTAATTGTCATTCCTCTTCAATTAGGGAACAAACAAGATTAATTTTTTCTTCACAATTGATGTGGATGATCTGCTGCCGCTGTGGGCTTCATCTTCGATATCATCTCATCCCTGCTTAAAACAAGTTAACCATTTGTAAACTGCTGACTTCTTTGGGACATTGTCCTCATAAACTTTTCATAAAGCATCAATGATTTCACCATTCTTCCATCCAAGCTTCACCCTAAATTTGATGTTTGTTTTTGCTTCAATTTTAGCAAAATTCATGTTGTTCTGATAGGGGCTCTGTTCAAACTGATGTCTCATCCTTTCTTGGTGCCTCAAACTAGATTCTTTTCAGAGAGATCTTAACAACTCAGTAGGACCTTATTTTGGTGTAAAATATATTTTGAAAATCCGTGCATAGTTTTTTCCTAATATGCATTTTCTATAAGTTTTTGAAGACCCCTCATATCAACATTAACCATTTATATATAGCAGTATGTGCAGTAAAATTGATCATATTTTAATGTAAGTCCAAAAGTCATATTATAGAAGCCATTTGATTGCCATAGTTCATAGCAGCATTTCTTATATTAGACAAAAACTAGAAAAAAAAATTCAAAGGTTCACCCACTGGTACATGAATAGATAATTGTGGCATAGTCTTTTATCCATGCTATCGCATGCACTATTTACATCTTATTCCTTGGTATTGTTGAGTCACTATAGATTCAACTCAACAATATAAAGGAATAAGATGTTAATATCACATGTGACAGCATGAATAAATATTATAAACACTATACTTAAGTGAATGAAATAAAACACAAAAAGGCTTTGTGATGGGTAATTTTATATGTCAACTTGGCAAGGCTATGGTACCTGGTTGTTTGGTCAAACACCAAATACATGTTACTTGAGATTTATTTTTTTAAGATGTGATTAACATTTAAATCAGTAGACTTTGAATAAAGATGATTACATCCATAATGTAGGTAAGCTACTCCAATCATTTGAAGGCCCTAAGAAATTGAGGTCTGTGAAAAATGTAAGAATTCTGCCTCTGGACTGCCTTTGATTCCATCTGAGTGCATTACACTATCTGCTCTTATCAGAATTTCTAGCCTGCTGGCCTCCCCTGCAAATTTCAGACTTGTTGGGCCCCATAATCAAAGGAGCCCATTCCTTAAAAAATATATAATACATATACATATATATACACACACATCCTTTAGGTCCCATTTCTCTAAAGAACCCTTACTAATGCAGGCTGCATATCATATAATTCCATTTACACAGAATTTTAGGAAAACTAAAATAGTAGTAACAGAAAACATACCAGTGGTTCCCTGATGTTGGGGGCATGAGAACCCTGTTAGAGTAATAGAAATGTCCTATGTATTTTTTTTTTGTGGTGGTTACATGGTATAATGTATAAATTACCCCGATTTATCAAACTATACATGTATATATGTACTTAAAATGAATGAATTTTATTGTATTTACAATTAGCTCAATCAAGGTGGGAGGACTCATACTACAAGTCATGGAGTAAACTCTAATATTATTCTCTTACACGTCATGGGAAAATATGATTAAAAATTATTTTGCATAAAATTTCAGTTTTCATGAATATAGAAATACTGGGGTTCACTGAATTGAGATTGTTGATATTTATTGAACATGCTAAATGTGAGCAAACTCTGACTTTTTATATAATATATATATACCCAAGCAGAACCATGGGTAACTCGCATACTCATTATTACGAACAAGTTAATTAAAGTCATAATACTAATATATTATACCCTCTAAACCATTATTTTATTCAGTTCTGATTTATATACAGTCCCTCTCTTGAGTAAATGGGAATTTTTATGTGACAATAAAAACTTAATAACTAATACATCAATCTGTGGTAAACATCATTCAAAGGCAACAGTGACAAAATTAAGTCCCTAAAATATCAGGGAAGAACAATAATAGCAAAAATAAAATTGTTTATAATATAATGCTTCAAACATAGCAACTGCATTATCAGTTCTGACATAGTTCCTTTTATCTCTAGCTCTGAACGCATTTTATAGCAGTTCACGAGTTATCATCAAGAACTCATATACTCAGGACAAAGCATTTGACAAATGTATTAGAGCAGCAAATCAACAGCTCGAAGCCTTTGCTTGGAAGTTTCACCTCTGCTCTCTCATATGCCCTTTTGTCTCAACAATTCCACAAGAAACAAATTGGTCTACCCTTAGTTTGTTACCAAATTTCCTAGATTTGAGTCAACTAGCAAAATCTCTAAGTGCAACCATGAATAAAATTGCAATAAAGCATGACCACCCCATGAATCCAGACACTGTGGACCCTTCTGCTATCAGGACAGCTGGGCCCATCCAAAGCTATTAAGTAGTTTATTGTTACTACTGAGGTTTACTCAGTGTATAAGAAAATATCAGAAATAAAGAACTCTATGTCTAAAAATGCCCCACTATGTAGTTTCTGGTATAAAGTCCATCTTCTCGTTGGCCATAGGGAATAATGGTGAAAACACAGGTTTTAGAAAGATGTCTAGATTTTAACCCCAATTCTGACACTTTCAATCTATGGAGTTATAGATAAACTATTTGACCTTTCTGAAACTCAGCTTCTTAATTTGTAAAGGAAAATTAATTATACCAACTATGCATGACTGTTTTAAGGTTCAAATAATATTTAGAAAGGTTCTACTTCTAATACACAACACGTTCTAAGATCTCAATAAAAATGAGAGATATTACCATTATTATTGCCTGTTTTAGTTCATTCCTACTGCTGTAGCAAATTACCTTAGGCTGGGCAATTTGTAAATAATAGAAATTTATTTCTAACAGTTATGGAGGCTGGGTAGTCCAAGGTTGAGACCCTAGCAGATTTGGTGTCTATTAAGTGCTCACTATCTGCTTCCAGCTCAGTGCCTTGTTGCTGCACGCTCCAAAGGAGATGAACACTGTGTCCCCACATAGCAGAAGGACTTAAATAGGACAAACTTACTCCTTTAAGACCTTTTATAAGGGTCTCATCTCTTAGTACCATCACCTTAGGGGTTAAGTTCCAATATATAAATTTTTGAGGGACACATACATTCAAACTATAGCATTCCCTAAACAACTAAATGATGAACAAAATGTGGCATACATATGCCATGGAATACTACTCAGCCATGAAGAAGGATGATTTAATGCCTTTTGTAACAATTTAGATGGAACTAGAGACCATTATCCTAAGTGAAGCACCTAAAGAATGGAAAAACAAACACTGCATGTACTCACTATTAAATTGCAGCTAACTGATGAGGACACACATGCACAGAGGGGAGTAAAACTCAATGAAAATCAAGCAGGGGGAGGGGGATGGGCAAAAGACCTACCTAACAGGTATAATGAACACTGTCTGGGTGACAGGCACACTTTTAATCTTGATGCAATCATTACAAAAGCAATTCATATAACCAAAAATATTTGTACCCCCATAATACTTTGAAATTTAAGAAAAACAAAAAACTAAGTTTGGGCTGGAATTTGATTCCTGAGACAATTGCCATTCTCCTAAAGCAATGGTCCTAGACATTATAGATCCTAACAGGTTTCCATTAAAGTCTTTGGAATATCAAAACAACTTTATATGGAGAGGTGCCAAGTAATAGTCTGCTGTCCTACAGGAGGCCAAGGTGAATCTCCTTAAGTTCAGAGCTATATTTTGGATGTATAACAAACCATCTCAAATGCCTCTCAACACTCATCCTCCAACACACCAATCTAAACTTTCCTTTCAAAGACACTAAATCAATATATGCCCAGTAAGCTTGTGGCTCAGCTTACTCCTAATATAAGAAAACTTAAAAGGGTTGACAGGTGTCAATAGGTGCTGATTGATTTTTAGGAGATATATTAAAAAATGCCAATTTATTTTCTCTGTTGATAACTGATAACAGTTTCAATTCCCTTAAAATACAATTGTGTCCCTTTCAGACACCACTTTGATTGTTCAGGGTTTTGGTATACCTCTTTTTCTGCAATTCTTTTTCTCTATTTAATATGTCATTGCTCCCCAATTGATAACAGTCATGTCTTTATCTTCTGCACTGAAACCTAGTTTTTAGAACTAACCACCATACTATTAGCACCACCACAATCTCCACCATCAACATTAATGTACTTATCTGGCCACATCCATTACATAGGTGTAAAAGCAAACCATAATATTAAAAGTCTTCTTTATAAAGATATTAAATTATTTCATTAAGTTCTTATACCTAGATGCATGCATAAATGTGACACATATTAGTATATCTAAATTTCTGTGGTGTGAATGTTTGCGTCTCCCGAAAAATCACGTTGAAATCTTAACCCTCAAGGTAATGGATAGTATTAAGAGGTGAGGGTTTGGGAGGCAATTAGGTCATGAATGGGATTAGTGTCCTTATTATTTAATAAAATGACCTTAAAAGGTGTCCCTTCTACCACGTGCAGACCCGACAAGAAAGCACTATGAACCAGGAATCAGGCCCTTGCCAGACACTGAATCTGCCTGTGCCTTAATTTTGGACTTCCCAGCCTCCAGGACTGTAGTTTCTAAGCCACCCAGCTTATGTTATATTGTTATAGCAGCCCAATTGAACGAAGACATAAATATACTATGAGCTCTTTTAGGGTGAGAGTATGATCTTTCTTTGGGTTCCTAGCACTAACAAAATACCTGGCACAGAGTAAGTGTTCAATAAATGCTTGATGAAAGGATGAATAAGCCATATCTCCCACAACATGCTGAAGAATGACAGAGAATGAAATAACAGTTTTTTTCTCAAAGGGAAGATTTTTGAAGAATGTGAAGTGGAAGAATCAGTGTCAGAATGAGCACAGAATTTCTTGATTCCTTTCTCCTACTAATACATTTTCTCGGAAGAACCCCCAAGGGTCTGAGAAAAGCACTGAAGCTAGTTTGTGTCTTGGGTCACTAAATTAATGGGCTGTAAGTACAGAGAACCAAAAACTTAACATTTGACAAAAGAGCAGAAAATGTATAACAATGGCTGCTCTCTTTGGGACCATGGAAAACAATTGATTCACTCTTTGAAATGACTGATATTCCTGACTTCTTTTGAAGATAATTATTCAGGCAAGTCTTCTGTAAATTATCTGTTCAGTGAAATTCATAGGTATTGAAGTAATATGGAACTTAGATACAACCCTTTTATTTGCAACAGCCAAATCACACCTTATTAGGAAGGTCTTATATTTCCCCAGTATTCAGAATTTGAATTATTTAGGGTTAGTTGGATATAATCAGGTGTGTCTATAAATAGCTATTTTTAACTCCTCACACACATCTGCATCCACGGTATCTCTTAGACTTGGTGTCCCATAAACAAATCTACTTGAATTTGCCTCAAGCCGAGAAAAAAGAAAAACCATCATATCCCACCAGGATGGTGCATCTTTCATCTTGTGTCTTAGCCAATGACTCCCCTGCTGCCAAACTAAGACATCCTGACAAATTTGGGTTATGAATCTGAGGACAGCTAAAATTAAAATTACAAATACTTTTACCCAGGGTATTCAGTTTTGTATAACTTTTCTCCTTAAGAGCTAAGCATAATTTTAAGTGCTAATAAAGATCAAAATTCTCTTTATTGCTATTTTTATTTTATCTTCTAGTACATATCTGGCCAAAAAAAGTTTGAAGCCTAATCACAAAAGCATGTATAAACACCAAGAGGTTTAGCATGTATATAAAACATGAATTTGAAAATGTTTACATATGCAAATATTTGGGAGCTAGAGTTTTACTCTTGGCATAGAAACTAAGGTTCTTTTCCTAAGTACATCACTGCAGAAAACTGATATCCTAGGGGGATTGTTTACTTGGAAGAAGCTTAGGGATAAGAGTTATACTAGCGTTTAATGATGTTGATCTAATGTTATTTTATGGTAAAAGGAGCTGAGGAATTTTACCTGAAACTTTTACCTTTTATGTGTCTTTGTTTTCCATTTTAGTATAAAAAATATAATTTTAAAGTCAGAGTATTATAACACAGAGTGCATTTCTTTCTAGTTACACTGATGCCAGTGAAGACAGAATGGAATGAAATGTCATATTCACTTGGGTCATCAAAAAAATAAACCATGTAATTTCAGTGTTTAGTTAGTAAATGAATTTAATAATATTCACATGCTAATTTTTGGAAGAGTCATTTAGATTTTTTAAGAAATAAAATAGAGCCAAAGCTTCAACCTCATTGGCCACAGGTAAAACTCAAGTTTGCCATCAAAACGGGCTGCAGTTTCCAGCACTCAGACTCTTGCCAGCACAGTTTCTCTGTTTTCACTGATCACTAAATACCTGAGGTATTTGTGTTTTATTCCCAGACATCGATTTTATGCTACCTTTGAATGTTAAAAAAAAAAAAAATGTTTGCTGGTTATGTATTTCATGTTTATCTACTGGTATGTGAAAATAAATACTTGAGATTCCATTGGTGAGCCACCATTTGAATTGGTTTTTGCTATAGGGGAACCGGCTCAACCAGTTTTACCAATCCTTTGAAGAATGTCTTGTGACACAAATAAAGTATTGTTATACAGGATAGGTAATTATGAGATAATGGCTAAGTTTGTCTTTCATTGTGAAATTACATAAAATAGAAATAAAATGTGTGATTGCTGATTACAGAAGTTTGCTTACTATGGAACCTGTAAGAAAAACAAAGGAAGTTCACTTACCTAAAAGGGCATTCAAAAAATGCTCAGCTTGTTGTAACCCAAGCTAATGAAAACAAGGAAATTTATAGTTAAGGCTGACTTCCAATACCTAGGCACCACGGGGTGTCTTCTGAACCACTTCCTTTATATGTTCCTTTGAGTCTGTGGATGGGAGGTCAGTTTAAACTGTGAATTTCCTTATTATTAGTTTCTGTCACAACCTTAATGTACCTTGAGACTTTCTGGTTAGTGCACTTAATTTCCTCTCTTTAACAAGGTGGGTAAGACTCTGATAGGATAAGCTACCACAACTGAGATTCAATTATCGCCAAATGGAGATATTGCTCTACTTTTAGTCCCAAGCGTGGTGGGTTTTCCTTTGCTATCAAATGCCACCGATCACCGTGAATGGAGTCTTTTGGAAGCAACATCCTCATAAAATGTTTTATCCTAATACTAATTTACATGCAACTTCTTTTAGGGCATTAATAAAAATTTTTGAAGGCTTTTTAACTTGGCTTTTTATTGTTTTATAAATGAGGTCGAGAAAGATACCTTGTGTATAAAATTACTAATATGATTTACAAGAAAAGATCTTCCACAGCCTTCTTTGCTGAGTTGACGGGGCGCCATTCAGTGGCTCCAAGGAGAAAACAACACTCTCGTTTCTCATTACTGCCCATTAGAACTCCTTTCTGCAGACTCTTCTCTGATCCTTGGGTGGCATCTCAAACAGGTCACATGACGTTTCTGTTCACTCTCAAAGAAGGAAAATTCTCCAGTCATTTTAGTAATAAAAAACAGTCCAATTTCAGCAATTTAATTGTCCAAACCCTGTAACTGTCCAAATTATGAACTTCACTTGGAGTTAAAGTTTCTCTCCTCATTCTTCTCCCTCCCCCACCTTGGGCCTGCTTTGAGGAGACCCCCAGTGGACATGGGGTGGGCTCTTCCTCCCTTTCAAAGCCTTCTCCTTTCCTCACCCCACCCTCATCCCCAGGAGGCTGACTTCTGGCTCTTCCCTGGCTGGAGTGGGCTTGGGGAGGAAAGAGAGGTGAGTGGACAGAAAAGCTCTGTGTTCTCTGAACTTTGTCCTTTGGACTTTGGGATTTTCAAGGGTACCTCTTTTTGTCTGGGAATGCATTTGTGAGTTCTTTGGAATCACCACCTTGATGAGGATGTCTCATTACGGTTCCTTTAATAAGGTTGAAATTCTTTCTTTGGCCGTCACTTGAGACAGCACTCGGCGTCTGCACCAGGGGTACCCACCAAGCTCCTTCTGTGGGCAGTGCGTGCTTCTAGATGGGGTCACTGTGGCGACATCTCTCAAGCTGGCTGTTTCTCCATGGCTTACGTCTGTTCTTCTAGGTCCCAGTGTGGCTATGGCTTTTCACTAGGACTGCCTACGTAATTTGCAAGACCCAGTGCCAAATAAAAATGCAAAGACTCTTGTTCAAAAACTGTTAAAAAATTTTGAAATGGCAACAACAGAGCATTAAACCAACTGCGAGCCCTTCTGAGTGTGGATCCCTGTGCAACCACACAGGGCTCAGGCCCAGCTCTTCCCTCTGTGACTAGCAGCTGGGGCCTCTCACCGTCTGGATCTCTCAGGTCCACAATGTTTCCTTTGAGGTCTTGCTCAGTAGGCAGAAAGCCAAGGGAATCCCCTGTGCCCCTCTGTTTGGAAAAAAGGAGACAAACGACAAGTACTAATGTTCTCTAAGGAAAGTTTCTTGATCTCTTCAGCATCACTCTTCACTATTGTAGGGAGAAAAAAAGCAATATTTTTTTCTCTGCCATCTCAAGGTTCATGGCTGAGGCACCTTTAATAAAATACAGATTAATAAGAGAAAAGCACAACGAATTTATTTAATATAAATTTTAACACAGGAGCCTTCAGAAATGAAGACCCCCCAAAAAACAAGGAAATCTGTGCATGTTCATGTTTAGGTTTGAGGAAGAGTGGAGAGTCGTGTAGAAAGATAATTGGACAAAGGCTGTACAATCTAATAGTAATAAACTGGGGGCAACTTAGCAAATCCAGTTTGCTCAGAGCAGATTCTCCTTGGCATTTCCATGTCTTCACTCCTTACTCCCAGGTATAGGGAAGGTCCCTCTGCAATGAGGGTCTTATGACCTACTCTAGAAGAAGATCAGAGAATTCTTTCATGGCTTGCTTCAGGAAAGATCGGCAAAGAGAAGGAGAGCTTCCTGCTTCTGCTGTTTCGTCAAATGCCAACGTGCCGTATTTTAGGGTAGTTTGTCCTAAACCCTGTCACTACCCTCAAGGTGAGCCCTGAAGCAGAGGTCGTCAAAAATATTCTAAGTATAATACATGCTAGAGTATGAACAACAGAGGTTCATACCAGAGCTGTCAAAGTCTTCCAGTAGCCGCACCTAGATTCTCTCCAGGTACCCATGCCCTGCACGGCCCTCGGATGTCCACCTGGGGGATGGTGGAGCGTGTGCCCCCGCCCTCCCGGCCAGCATGCTGCCTTCCGCTCAACAGGGCAATGACAGGCAATGAGAGTTTAGGGGGGGAAGTACAGGGAAGGAGAATCTCATCCTTCCCCTTTGATGAGAAAAAGGAATTACGTTATCTGATTTAGAATCTGGTGGTCACCACTTTGTGACATCAGAAGTAAAAACCAGGGATGGAAGTAGAAAAAAGGCTGAAATCTGATGACTTCTTTTGAGACCCTGCATCCAGCCAATACAGCTGATAGTTAAATGGGCCCATTTGAATTGGGTATTCTTTAATTTACAACCAAAACGTCTTAGGTATTAAATATACTAATGCTAATCTTCCATAGTTCATCATTTCTGTTTTATTCCTAAGCAACAGTTACTATAAATATGAACTTTAAACAGTAATAAAATGCCATGGACTTTTGCCATTATCCCATCTATATTTTCTAACTGTTTTGTTATTATTCAAGGCTGGGTGACCGCACTGCTGCTTCACACCCAAGGGAAAAAAAACTCACATTATGTACGTACTATACGACTGACAACCCAACATGAGGCCACATATTAGAAGTCTGATATTTTGTAGAAAATTGTGATAATGAGGTCCTTGAGCCCCTCAAAGCCATATTCTAGAAAACATCCATGCATTAATGTGAACAGTGATTGCAATTCATTACTTGATGCTAATAAACAAAATAGCATGTCATCATTTACATAACATATAATGTTTTCATATAACTTTAATAATATGCATAACCTTTTTAAAAGAATGGTATTTAATGTTTTTCAAATGGTGGCTATGTCATTAATAACTGTCATTTTTGAAGCAAGTAAAAGATAAACGAAGTAAAGAAAAAATTATTAGAAAAACCAACACAAAGAATATTTAAAAGCTTGACCTTCCATTTTCTCCAAGCCAGCAGAACTCATGATGAATGTTAAGGGGAAACTGTAATACATCTTCTTCTGCCTTTTCCATCAAAGACACTGATATTTAAATGTAATATTTTCCTCATCAACATGAATACTTCCCTGAATGACAGCTAAGTCAAACCTTACAACTACAATTTAAAAGCAAGGGGAAGTCTGTTCTTAGACGAAATACAGCATAGATGGACCTCTGTGTCTAGAAATGTTCCTGCCCTTACTATTCCGAACCACAGGTTGCCATTTGATTTTGGTTATTTTAAAGACAAAACTAGAGGAGACCACAGTGGTGGGGATAATATTTTCAATGTTCTGCAGCTGCATTCATGAATTGCACTCTCTTTGAAGTATAGTATTAATAGGTGAATGATACACCTCAAAGAGTGCCCCCAAAAGCGGACCAGAGCCTGCTAACTCTGCGATATTAAAATGTGAACATTTCCAGAAACGTGAACATGTGGATGTTGATAACGTCCCCATATGGGGCCTATTTCTCCTGCCATTTCTCTACAAGTAGTCTTCTTTGAAGCCAAAGGAATCTTTCAGAGAAATTGTTCCGGGATAATGGGTTGGAGATAGTCCTGGCAAATTGATCCAGAAATAAACAAACAAAAGCAAAAAGACTGTGAATCACACTGTATCATAACTTAAATGAAGCATTTTCCCCATGAAAACATGAAAATATTCTCCCAATAGATAGATATATAGAGATGGAGATCAAGAGAGAGGAGATATCTATTTTTTTCTTTTTTTCTCCTAACAAAAGTGAAGTAATCCTCTTGACTAAGATAATCGTTTTGAAGTATTTCATGAAAGAACAGAGGAAAAAAGTGATTGCTATAGATTGAGTATGCTTTGGGTGAAGTTGTAAAAAGTGGGATAATGTAATGACAGTGACAGGATAAATTATCATATTGGCCGAGTCCCTCAATGACTTCCTGCCAGACCATTCCACACATGCACAAAGGGTCAGCTGGGCAATGCACAACTCTGCGCTGGCCACGCCACTGGCTAAGTCCCTACCTTAGCGCTCCACTGTATACCAGATCGTACCCTGCCTCCCTCTTCAACCTCAGTTCCTGACATATCCTGCTGTTCTTAGCACATGCCCACCCCTCCTACCACGCACACACACACACACACACACGCACGCACACAACACACACACACGTACACACACACACACACACGCACACGCACGCACGCGCACAACACACACACACGCACACAACACACACGCACGCACACAGATACATCTTACACTGCGGTCGAGCTGAAAAGCTTGTAGTTGGGCCTTTGCACAACATGCTCTTTCCTCTAACTCAGCCATCAGTAAGCTTTTCTTCTGTAAAAGGACATTTACTAAATATTTACGGCTACTAAACTATACAGGTTCTGTTGCACTGCCCTGTTCTTGGACGTAAATGAATGGGCATGGCTGTGTTCCAATAAAACTTTATTTATGGATGCTGAAATTTGAATTTTATATAATTTACATGTGTCATGAAATACTATTTTTCTTCCCAACATTGAAATATATAAAAACCATTTTTAGCTCCCAGGCCACACGAAAACAGGAAGAGGCGAGGGGCGGGATTTGGCCCCCAGGCCACCCCCTGCCATCCCCTCTCCAGTTGCCCCACGTCATCTCCTGTCCTGGGTGCTGTCCACGCCCAAGCCCAGCACTGCCACGCCCATGTTAATACAGCTGCCCAATATCATTTGTTTCAGTATTTCAAATACTTTTCACTATCTTGCCCCCAACCAGGCTCTGAATTCTTCATAAGCAGGAAAAGTCTTTTGGAATTTTGTATCCCAACAAGCCCTTGACATGTACCAAATAAACAGTGACGTAAAGTGAGGGCATGCTCATTTTCAATCTCCTCCTTTCTCTTCTCCAAGATATTTCTTTTGAGTCATTCCTCTGCGGATAGAAGGTATTAGGGACAGTGGGGCCAGGAGACGGGCGGCCTGAGAAGTCAGAGCCCTGTCGAAGTTGGATCCAGAGTTCTCTGTCAAGGATCCTTGCTGATATAACCTGGATCGGGTGTGGCTGTAGGTATGCATCCCACAGGAATTGCACGGCTGCTGCGTGTCAGGATAATGGCTGGGAAAAGAATAAACATCCTCCTTGCCCTTGGGAATGCACAGACTGGCCAGGAACAAACACTTCCAAAGCCAGAGTGAGGAGAAAGAAGGTGGAGTTGCAAGCACCCTGAGTAGGGGAAGCTAGTCTCCTGGGCAAGAGGGAGATCAGGGAGGATCTCTGCGGACGTGGTGTGCACACCCGGTCCAGAAGGGGAAGTCGGTGCTGGCCAGGTGAAAAAGGAGGGGAAGGGTGTCTAAGCAGGAGGAACAGCTTTCAAGGAGGCCCAGAGGTGGGAATGCCAGATAGGAGGCTGCACAGCCATCCCCGCTTGATGAGCATTTGCATGAGGCCGAGCAACGTGTTCCAGGGAACCAGCTACTGTGTGGCCTGAGCAAGTAGCTACATTACTTGCAATCCAAGAGCAGGGCATTAAATACCGCCTGCAGTCTTCCTGAATTCTAGAGGCTGCTCCTGTATTTCAGGGCTCTGAGTGCTTTTTGCTCCGTGAGAAGTTCTGTAGGTTTTGCTCTTGGAATTTTTCATTTGGGGTTCCCTTCCCCCCACCCCACCAAGTTTCTTGAGCACTTTAACGGAATAGATGTTTATTTTTGCTATTCATTTTCTGCAGTATTTCTTTGACTCCACATGCCTGTAATATTTCATCCATTCGAGACATACTTACTTCTATGTTCCCACATGGTTGTAAGTGCCTGGGATACTCCAGAATAAAACAAACAACGACCCTAGCACCGACGGATCTTTCATAGGGGAGCAAGGGCAAGAATAGGGGAACAAAACACAAAAAATAGTAAATGAGCCCATGATGTATTAAACAGCAGAGAAGAGCCAAGATGTAGGGCAAGGTAATGGAGAATACAGGGCTGAGAGGTTCATTTTAAAAAGGAACTTAGGAAAAATCTCATTGTGAAAGAGGCTTTGAGGAACGACAATGGAGAGGAGGGAATTGGTCATGTGGAGGGAGGTTTTCAGGAAGAAAGAACAACCAATGCAAAAGGCATCAGGCAGTAGCAGATTCCCAGAGCTATAAGGTAGCCTATGGGGCAGAGGAGTGTGGAGATGCAGGAAACAAGGCCAGGGGCAGGCTGCAGGAGGTCCCACCCATCAGGGAGGGTCTTGTAGGATCCTATATGCATCGTTGGCATTTATTTCTGACTGCAATGGAGAGCAATTGCAAGGGTTTGAACAGAGGTGTGGCATCCCCCTGCCCATGTTTTAAAGAGGTAAGTTTGGCTGCAGGTCTGAGATTGCTCAGTAAGGCACACGCAGAGGCAGGCAGGCTGTGATGGGTCCATGGTGGCCGTCCAGGAAAACCATGACAGGTGGGTCAGGCCAGTGCAGAAGGATGGGCGATGAGAGGCTCTGCTCTGCTTGAATGCTGGGTGTGAGGGGAAGAGAATAGTCAAGGATGGCTCCGAATTGTTAGCCAGAGTGACTGGAAGACTGGAGTTACCACTGACCCAAATTGGGAATCCCGCAGTGGAGCACACTGGGGAGCAGAGCAGAAGCTGGATTTGCTGAGAATTGTTAATAAATGTCTCTTAGACTTGTAAGTAAAGCAGCATAGGCAATTGAGTAGGAGCCTGTAATTCCAAAGTGAGATCTGAGCTGGGGATATAAATTTGGGCATCTTCAACTCATAAAGGCAAGCAGACCACAAGACTAGGTGAGATCACTGGGGGGGAAAATGAAGACAGAAGAGACTAGGCCTGAGGACTGTGTTCTGAGCCTCTAACATTAGCAGTGACTTATTATCATTGCTGAACTAACCAATTCACTGGCTGACTCAGGTAAAAAAGCAAACAATTGTCCGAGTAATGCATTAGAGGTATATGTCATAACCTTTATGACATATAGAGGTATATAGAGTAATGCATTAGAGGTATATGTCATAGGTATATGTCATAACCTTTTTTAATATCACAACAAATGATATTGCATTTGGCTCATATTGATATGGTTTGGCTCATCCTGTATTAGCAAAAATCAAAACTATATTTCAGCAGTGACCATGAACAAAGTAGAAATTATGCACACACATACACCTATATATTTCAAAAATACATTTATATTTCAAAATGTGTAGAAAACTCTACTCAGTAACTCCAGCTTGAATTTACAGTCTAACAAAACATAAACAAGATACCCAGGTACAAAAACAAAAGCTGACCAAGTCAGGTAGGGCTACTGTGTCATCTCCTGCTTGGTGAGGGTTGCTGAGCCCAGGGGCAGTAGGATTTAAGGCAGTGCATTCCTGTGCAAAGACCTTCTGAAACTGATTTGCATTTGATGAACTCCAAAAGCTGAAGATTAGTTCTTCTTCCCAGTATAGCAACACCCCCTTCCTTACTCAACAGTCTCAATATAGAAATAGATCATACAAGAATGCTGATGACCACATCATCAGTAAAACCATTTTTAAAACTATTTTTTTAAACATTTAGGGGAACCATTTTTCATGCTCAAGTAAGTAAAGCCTGATAGAAATGTAACAACACACACAAACACAACCCACTGCCAAAATGTGAGTATTTCAACTCATTACAAAGAGGGCGCATACTGGCAGGACAGCAGAGAGCACTGACTGCCCACAGCCCAGCGCTCACCCCTTCCAAGATCAACTTCCTTCTCCTCTGGAAAGAACCCTGCCCCTTCCACTAAAGCACAGTGCAGGATGAAAGGGGGAAAGTGTTCTGCTGTAAAAGGAGGGGAAGGATGGAGAGAAAAGCTTGAATGTGAGTTCTCTATGCACTTAGGGAAAATTGCACAGTACTTCAGCAGAAATCTTTGAGCAGTACTCAAAGATATAAAAGCAGTATGTCCTACTAGAATCCTAAACCTTTTGAATGAAAGTTGCTTTACTTTTTTCTCTCTCTCTCTTTCTTTCTTCCTTTTTTCTTTTTAAATTACAGCCCTGCAATTTACTACAGCCGAAGGCCCTTTTTTTTTCCGGACAAGGTAAGATGACTTTTTTTTATAGAAGGATGGAGCATTGTTAGAATAAGAGACTAGAAACTGCATTCTCAGGCTTTGTTCCCACCCCTGACTGAGGCAATGGAGAAACACCATGTCTGGGAGCCTATAAATAAATGCTCAAAAATGTATTATTTTAACTTAAACCCTATAGGAATTCTGCTATCTCTTCGCAGAATAATAATACCATCGTTACAGAGCAAAGAAGGCCAGCTGTGATTTCTAAAATTTAGAAAAAAATACAATAGTTGGGCGGGGGGAATCCTCTGAATGGGAGAAATTATGTTCACTCTGGAAATAATTGTTTACAAAACAGTTAATCAACCCCCCATGAGCACTCATAATCTACTTGACTAGTACCTTATGGAATAAATTTCAAAGTCCCATGTTATATCACTACTATCACTTTAGTTTTGAAAAAATAGAAGTACCAGCAGATTTCAGGATGCTTCCTTAGTCAAATGAAATAAAATATTCTCCATAAAATTATTTTGAATCAATTTCCAATTAGCATATTTTCTGGATAATCTACTTTTGGGTAATAACCTCATACTCCTCTCTTCCTCATTTCTCTGCTCTTTTTTTTTTTT
>VBSM01000605.1:7882756-7953214 GCA_008086735.1 Cheirogaleus medius | reverse complement strand
TCATAAACTTTAGTTTATCTACTCATGTCCCTATAATGATTATACCTCATATTCTCTATTTTATTTCTTAAAATTTTTTCATAGAATCAGTTTTTCTGCAGTTTATATGCTCTTTATCCAAATGCCTTCTTTATTTGGGTCAGTCTGCAATTAAGATTCTCACGTAGGGACAGGGAAAGGGAAGAGAAGAAGCGGAGGGAGAAGGTGGGTGGATGGTTGCTTGGGAGACAGAATATTCTGAAGACATGTTTAAACACATGCGCACGCATGATAGAGAGTTTGATGTGCTTGCCCATTTGACTTATTTGTTCATCTGGACAATCTTTATTTAGCATTTTCTATCACCCAGGCTCTCCCCTCCGTGCAGGCGGAAGTCACCAGCAGACATGGGAACTGAGGAGAGGTAGATGTCATGCCTGGAAATCCCAAGGGGGCTCCATGAGGCCGAGTCCCATAAATGTCATTTATTTTTATTTCAACGTTTCTCTGCCAATTGTTCAACATTCTTGAATTTCGTTTTCCTAAAAAGAAGCTTTTCCTGTGATATCTTAGGTAAGCCATTTAAATTCTCTGGCTTTTAGTTTTTCTTATCTATATAATCGAGCCATTGACTTGTGAAAAAAAAAATTTCAGATACGGACTATATAGAATTGTATTTGCCAAATACTTTTTGGTACAAGGCTAATCCATCTATATCACTACTAGTAACATACAATAGCTCAATTATTGATACCAACCTGCCAAAAAAAGTACAAAAATGACAAAAGTGGTAAAATGCTAATTTTATGGGCCCTCTGCATGTGGTGGAGTTGAGTCATGCTATCCTTAGGATCTCAGCACAACTATGTGGCCATATACGTTAAAGAGTCCTGAACACCCACCTGGTCGCTTATCTTTTACTTGCACTGAAAAATGATAAGCTATATATTGTGATCAGTTCTAGAAAAATTAAAATGAATAACATTATTGAGTGCTGGAAAGGACTTACAGAAACAGAAACCCCTGTGCAAGCTGGCAGGAGTATATTAATTACAGCCACTTTGGACAGCCATTTGGCAATATTTGGGACAGTTGGAAATGTGTGTAACCAAAGATCACGTGCAACTTCATCTCTCGGAAAGCACTCAGAAAATGCACAAGGACGTTTACTGTGGTACTGTCTGAAATAGCCAAAATCATAAATGAGCATTTTAGAAGGGAATATCTGGATAAAACGTGCAATGTGCACACACTGTGTCACTGTGTGATAGTTAAAATGACCAAACTAAATGTATGTATGTATGTATGACACTGAAACACATGTAAAACTATACTGTGCACAGTTTATAGATAACTGTGTATAGATCGTATTGAAAAAATCCTCATCAGACTGAAAGTGCTTGTTGTTTTGTTCCTAAGAGGAAAGGAAGGGAATAATATTGCCTATAAGGTTTACTTTGTCTTTTCTGCCCTTTTGTTAAGTGAATTAATGCATATTTTTTCCTTTTTTTTGTCCGTTCTTTTTCTCCAAGAGCATGGATATATACCTTTCCTGTTTTAGTTTTAAAAGAATACAGATAGAAAAAAGAGAAAGGCAGCAAACATTACAAAATGTGTATCAGCTTTAAATATGTGTGATGAGAATGTAGTTGACTGTTATATTATTCTTTGTAATTTTCTGTATTTTTCAGATTTCTCCAAATAAGAGTAAAAATCTACTCTAGAAGAAAGCAAACAACATTCTAGTCTCTCTGTCATATTCATACACACACACACACACACACACACACACAGAGCCGTCCACCGTTCATTAGCAGTGAGATTTGGGGCAGATCACTTAACCTTTCAAGACCTCAGGTGCCTCTCGGGTGTAATGATATCTCTCCTACCTGAAAGCCCAGGGCTGAACTAGACGGTCTTGTGGGACACTTTAGTTCTTAGCACTATGACATTAGCTTTACCTGCCTCTCCAGAGACAGAAGCCAAAAATCTCACTGAACTTCTCCTACCTTCATTCACCAATGGCCCCTGCAACCTGTCAGGGGCATGCATGGGAGAGCCTGGAGGTGCAGCCCTGTTCCAAGCCCGCTGCAGAGACCCCCAGCCGAGCTCTCCCTGCAAGCTGTCCACCAGGCAAACACTGCTGGCCAGGGGGAAGCAGACAGGGCCCAGGGAGGTAAAATCAGCGCTGAGGGAGGGTGGAGACCAGGGAAAGGGAACAATGAGAGCAAAGGAGCAGCTCTGAGACCAGCACAGATGCAGACTCAGGAAGTAGGGAGGCCAAGCCAGAGAAAACACAATTTTCTAGGCTGACATTCCAGCAAGCATGTCATCTCTGGACGGGAACAGGACGACTATAATAAAAGGGAACTTGACTAGTTGTGTCTGAGCAAAAGAGATAAGAACCGTCCAAAATTTAGACACTGTTCTTATTGGCAGTGATTCTTTCACAAGAGCAACACCTGCATACTTTATGCATTTTGGTGTGATGATATTACCAACCGACCAGGTAAACCTGAACAAGCCACTCAGCCTCTCTGCCCCCACCTTCTGCATTTTGCTCCAGCACCATGACTTCAATTTAGGAAGGCAAAATATGACCGGCTTTACTTGTGATACCTAACACCAAGATTAAATTCCGCTTGAGAAAATTGGTTCATACAAATCTTATAAACAGCTCAAAAATTTTTTTTCTCACTCATAGAATAGGGGAAAAACAAGGAATAGTCTCTTTCTGCTTTTTTTTTATTATATCATCCTTTTATATAAATATGAAAAATTGCAATTGCATACTTTTTAAAAACCTCTCCCCACCCCACTCAAACAGGTGTGCTGGTTATAATGGCAATTAAGACAATGTGAATTTCTAAGCACCTGGGAGGAACCATTAGATGAAGCAAGTGTTCAGAGAACTATTTCTCAGACAGACTTACACTAAGCTCTCTTTAGCAGCCAGCAATGCATGTATAATGTGTAACAGTAAGACAGACAGGAGTTATTTCAACAAATCCCAGGTGACTGGCCTCGAGTGGCTGCTGTAAGTGAGATTTCACAACATGGGAGCTTTGCTCTGCGAATCGACTTTTCTACACTGATTTAAAAACCCTTTCACCAGATGTAGGTTTCAACTACAGTCAGATACACCATTTTCATATATATAATTTTCCCCTTAGTTCTCAAATTCCATAATAAAGTGGGAAGAGTGATACAGACACTGTTTCTCTATTGGAATTTAATATGTAAGATAGACGAGTTTTTTTTTCTTTCTGGAACAATGTGAATCCACATTGTTCCAGCAGTTGGAAAATTATTCCTCTCATGCCAAACCTATAACAGGGCAATAAAATGTGTAGCAGTTGGGTGGAGCTCCCCAGATTCCAGAAGTCTGTGAAATTCAGAGGCCCCCAAGTTTAAAAAATAAAATGTCTGTTTATTTTGTTCTTAACACATTTCTAATTTGTTTTTGCAGATTGTTCTTTATTAACAAGGGAAAGCTATTTTTGTATTGTTGCCAAGAGACTTCAGAAACCAACAGCCTGATCAAAATAATAACTTCCTGTAATGAACAGTCTTGCTGGTTCAAAGATATTTAATTCTATAATTTTTTTTTCTGAAAATGTAAATTAAGGGCTTTTAGCATTAGTGACATGACTTGCTGCTTTGGAAACTTGCACTAAATTAGCCTGCCCCACTTTCATTGCTATATGAGGCAAGATAAAGAACAATGCTTTTCTCTTTGAAACACTATAGCACTTCTGAAGCTACTGACAGATTTATGTATTAGTTCTAAATGCTATTTGCTTGAGGTTTCTTTAAAAATGATAAGCTAACAAAACCATAATATAAAAAAAAAACCCTGACATATTGACAGTATAACATAATTCACAATCAATCCTAAAATAAAGTTTGAAATTTAAATTTTGTCTTTTTTTTCTGAAACTTCACATACATGAGGTAGAAAATAAGTTATCGGTGGTACAAGCTGTGCTATTATTAATTCTTCTCTCGCACACGCACAAAAATAAAATACATGCTTTTCTTATAAGTTTTCTGCACTAAGATTGCTGGATCTTCTTCTAATGATATTTATATATATCAGGTTACCTTGTAAGATATACTCTTAAATCTACTGTCATTGTAAATTGCATTACAATAAAGTTCTAAAGATACTTAATACAAAATTTTCTCTTTACTGTTCCGATGGACTAATTGTCTGTATTCTTTTACTATACGTACCTCTAAGTTTCTTTGAAACACACTCGTCAGTTTTGTTTCAGCTGGAGAACCAGTGCTATGAGAGAGGAGATAAAGACAAATTATTGTGGAGACTTTGAATGTCAAATAATATGTTAAAAGATAATTAATCGGAAATACATAGTTTTGGGCTGGTGCAACATCAATATGCAATGATGCCAGGGAAGGAATGTTATAATCTTAGAAATGGCTCACCTGGAATTATTGAAGGGTCAAAATTAACAAAGCGACATTGTTTCTCCAGGAGACTATCTCTGCTCCCTGCCCTCACTTTTGTAATGAAGCAAAAAGGAACTTTCACCCAAAGTATTTTTAAAATTATGGAAAAGTACTGTCATTAGAGCTTGAAGAAGTAATTGAATTTCTTTTTGGATCCAAGAATCCTTTTCATTCAGAGGGTCTTTCTTTTATGAAGTTAATGAAAATAAATCCTTGAAAATTCAGTCTTTTTTTTCTTTTATAAATTTTTTTTTATGAAAGCACAACTTTATAGTCCAGATTAGACTATGACCCATCCAAATGTCTGTGAAGTCAGGACTGTTGAAGAAATCTTCTCACCTCATTTTCTCTAGGAAAATATTCCAGTCCTAATCCAAAAGGCCATAACAAAAAATTCTAGCAAATTGTCGCTGTTTTAGAGAGTACCGAGTGGCTTCACTATGATCCTTTCCTGGAAGAATGATTCCCACCATAACCTGAGAGTTCTGCTTCAGCCCTGCACTCAGAGCAATGACATGGACCTAGCAAATTTTCACAGTATAAAGGCATCGTGTTTGTTCAGTAGCTGAAGATACTAAATAACATTGAAAAGGAAAAATTTTGACATAAGACAGCCCTTCTTTTTCCAAAAGGTTTTAAAAATAGACATACAAGCCAAAAGTAATGTAAGATAAAGGTGGCATCAAAATCAACAGAATTGGAGGGACTGGCTATTTGGAAACAAAAGACGTGGAGCTCCCTGTCTCTCACCATATATTAAAATTAATTCCAGATGGATTGAAGAGTTTGACATATATATCTTTTAAAAACTTTAAAAAGTTAGAAGATATAATTTAATATTTTTCTGACCTCAATTATAGAAGGAGGAAACTTTCTAAGCACAAAAGCAATGGTATAAATTGAAAATTTTTGACATTTTAAAGTAAACTTCAAAAAAAAAGATCACTAACAAAATTAAAAGACAAGCAAACTAGAAACTACATGCACAAAAATGTACATAAAATGAATCAATATCTTAAATTTTTAAAGAACATCTATAAATCACAAAGAAGAGCAGTAAGGGCTCCCATGGAAAAACAGGCCAAACTACAAGCACGAAAGTTACAAAGGAAGAAATGTAAATGGATGACAAACATACAAAAACAAATGTTCAGCTTACTAATATCAAAGAAATGGAAATTAAATTACAAAGCATTTTTAAAAAGCTAGCAAATAAGCAAACAGTTTGTTTAGATAATGACACTAAGCAACATGGGTGAATATTTACTGAAAAATATAATGTTACAGCCTTATTGGTCAGAATGCATATTAGTAGAGTCCAGGTTAATTAATAACTGGTTTTCTATAAGCCTGACCGATCAGAATGGACACTGGCTGCAGAGGTGAAGGAAAGGTCCCGGGCCCTCGTTGTGAGTTCAGTTCCTGGCCATGGGGAAGTCTGAGGGTTCCCAGAAAGAAACAGGACGGCCTGGGCCTGGGACACTGGAGGAGGGATGTGTGCAGCAGGTGTTTACACTCCAGCACAGAAGTATTTTGATATCTTAACAATGAATATGGCTGTCTTAATGTGTAGTGGCTGGAAATCAGTTCAAGTATTATTTTATTTAAACAAAATTATGGTTTTACCCTTTGACCTAGTAATTCCAATGCTATGTATCTAATTATGAAAAGTTGGCAAAGATTTACGAAAATATATTGATTGTGGAATAATGATAATAGCTAGGTTTATGAGGTGCTTACTATAAGCCAGGTGTTCTAAATCATATATGGATTATCTCATTCAATCCTAGCAAGAATCCTGCAACAAAAGGTTTACCATTATCTCTATTTTATAGATGAAGAAATTGAGGCATGGAAAATGGAAGTAGTTTGCATAAGGTCACACAGTTAACAAGTCACAGAGCTAGAATTCAAAGTTGGGCTCTGTGGTCTGCAGTCACCCATTAGGTAGGAGGTTAATATTGTAATGCAGTGTCGTGCATGAATTAGCAGGCTTTATAGCTTCTTAAATAAAAAATGATAATAATTAGTCTACCCAAATTATATGTAGTCCACTTAAATTTTCATTACCTGGATGCATTTGCTAATGTTACCTCCTACTCACATTATTTTTATGCTATTCTCACACATTGTCTAACAGCTATTATCCATTAGAAAACACTGTACTTTAGCTATAAATCATGAAGTGGTTATGATTCAAACTATCTGCCTGTAATAATGTATTTTTTCTTGTTCCCAAGAAAATAGTAAACATGTTACTATCAGATTCATAATTAAAGGCATAAGAAACCATCATAGTAAAAAAAAAACAAAAAAACCCCTCCAAATCCCCCATCTGTTTGAAGTGTACCATTGTGCTTGAAGCTACGTTCACGAAATTACCATTTCCTTTCAACTCAACCTTTGGGCCTCACTGTACCATTTGTGGGCCCGCACAGGGGTAGAGAGGTACTCTCTGGCCTTTTACCTGTTCACTCATTCGTTTAGAAACCCCAACCACAACAGTGATAAGGTCTAAAATGAGACTGTTTCCCCAAGTCCTACATGCGTATTTCCCTGCGACGTCCAGTCGCCCCCACGTCTCTCGACTGGATGGGCCCTTTCCAATATCTCAACGTGGTGAACGTCCCCGTGGTTCGTGAAACTCTCTTCTACTTTGGATTCTGAAATAAGCCCCTCCTGGCTCACCTCTTTTCTCTGACCACCTTTTTACTTGCCTTTACCAGCTTATTTTCCCAACACAGACTTTCCATACTGAGGTGCAGCTCTAGGTCCAGCCCCTTCTCTTCTCACTCCGCTCTTCGTCCCCATCCGCGGTGTTTCCTGTGCCATGCAGACACCGAGTCACAGATCTCCACCTCCAGCCAGTCAAACCTCGGAGTCTTAACGAGACATGCCTACTCAAGCGTTTCAAAGACACTTCAGACCCACCGGGTCCTAAGGAAACTTCCCGCCTTCCCCGGCCGGGTGCCTCCCCGCGCACCTCAAGACAGGCGCCAAGACCGTCCATGTCTCACTCCCACCCTCCCACGGAGCAGGCACAGCTGGGGACATTCCCATTTTACTAAGTCAATTCCAAAAGAAAATGTCAAGCGAGGATAACTTCAATAACTTAGCTGACTTCTTTTTGGATTTAGAAGAAAATGCAAAATATGCCCTCTCTTGTTAAACTATGTCGTACAGCAGAGTAGATGGTTTTATGAGACTATAAAATATGTCTTTATAAAGATTTTTTTAGTACTGGGTCATTTCTTTTTAAATCTCATACATATATAATGATATAAACTTATACCTCATGTATTTATCATATAAATCATATATATGTGTTTATATATATAAAACTGTTCTGAGGACTATACATATTAATACATAGGACTTTATTTCAGTGAAATTAGATACTTTTCCAAATTTTAAAGCAAAATTGTTTTGCACAATCAAAACCATAAGGACAATCAGTTTTTCTGAAATTTTGTGATTGAAAATTATAACAAACAAGCCTCTTCAAATAAATCTTGGTCCTGTTTTATTCTTTGCCTCCACATAGCTGCTGCAACTAATAATTCTACAATATAGAGAGGTCCCCTGTGGAGTGAACATTAGAAGAGTTAGTTTCTGTGTAAAAAATGTGGTTCATCAAGAGTCTCATCTGACATCCCCTATGGGAACTTCCCTCGTGAGACCTACTTAGTCCCATTAATACACCCTTGAGGAAATGATATAGGAAACTCACGTCAATCCACAGATTTTACAAAAACTTCTCCAGGCTGGTTATGTGTTTGTGGATGAAAAGCTCCATGACACAAATTTGATTTTTCCTCTTCGGTTGAGCAAAACAGGCATTTGTGTTTAAATAGAAAGCCAAAAGAGACACCTCACCTGATCTCAGCCTCTTCCCATTTAACCTTTGCTGGGCACCATCCAGAAAGTTCACATACTTTGGGTATCGAGTTGGGAAAGTGCCAGAAAGCTGCAGAGCAGGAGGCAGTGGTGTGCAGACAATCAGAGAGTGGCGGGAGGGCAGGGTCTTCACGGGGGTCCGTACCAGACCAGGGAAAGACACTCAAGGACCGGGAGAGGTAGGTCTGTGCCCTGAAGAGTGAGAGCCTTATTGGACAAGGATAAAGGTGACTGAAAAGTGATGATGGTGGTGGTGATGACAGCTCACATTTGCTAAGTGCTTTCTGTGCCTGATGAGGACTACACGTTAGGTCTCAGCAACAGTGCATAGCAGGGACTATTATTAATCCCAGTTTATAAATGCAGAGTCTTAAACACTAAATAAATGTTAAGTAACTGGCTTAAGGTTGGAAAATGACAGAAGCAAGTTTTTAAACTGAAACGCTCAGGGTCCAGAGCCCATACTTCTAGCCAGTCACTGAGTATAGACTCTCATCTTCCATCCTGGAGTCAGCTGTGCAGAGTCTGCTCGGGTCGATTAAAGTGTGTGATTCACCCCAGGAAATTTTAGTTCCCTTCTATGGAGCCCAATCAAACTGAAGATTATCCTGGTGTTCTCTCTGCAGGGAGAAGCAACAGGTCATAGCAGAATCTTGACGAGACTTGCAAGCAGGTTCAAAATGCAAGTGGGTTCCTAAATTCTCCTGTTCCTTGCCTCAAAAGAGTAAATAAAAGTGGATGTACAATAAAAATTTATATGTTCAGCTATCAGAATCCCTAATTCTTAAAAAAGATGAGATACACAGCTCGATACAGATATCTGTATGCACATGTTATGTATTTGTTCAGCAAATATTTGCTGAACACCGACTGTGGGCCAGGCAATGCTAAACGCTGGAATAAAATCTCTAGTACCTGCTGACATGGCCGTTCAAGTCTAGTGCAGGACTCAGTGAGTAAACTGGCATTTATAGCCCCATACAATTTGCCAATAGGTCGTGCCCAGAGCGTCAGGTGAGCACAGAGATGCTCCTAGTCTAGACAGGGAAGAACAGGAGGTTTTGCAGGGAGGAAGACAAGCCAGGGAAAGGATGATGATGACAACTGGCTGAGACCGGAAGGGACATTAAGAGTTAGCGGAGATCTGGGGAAGGTTGTTCCAAAGAAAGAAAGCAGTCTTGGATACAACGGAGGGCAGAGCTTTCCGTAAGTGGTTCAACATGGTGGAGGAGCAGATCAAGGAGGGAAGGGTTGGAGGCTGCCCAGGGAGGCTCGCGCAGCCAAGCATTTTGCACAGTCTTGAAGGCTGCAGGAAAGCTGTTGAAACTTTTTTTTCTTTCAAAAGCATAACATAATAATCAGATTTGGTTTGTAACAAAGGCACACAGATGATGGTAAAAAAAAAAATTAAAACAACTGGAGAAGTTAGACTGAAAAGAGGACCTATTAGAAAGCAGTTTTAGTTATTCAGGCAGGAAATGATGAAGACAAAGGCTGAATATTTTTTAATAAATAAGGGCAGAACAAAAAAAGCAAAATAACAATATTTTGTCTATTCACTGCATGAAGTAAGAACGACTACCTTTAAGTCTTGATTGTAACGCTTGATAAATTAAAGAGTTTGAAATCCACAAGTGTTTCTGTGTTACCACCCACCCATTCTCCAAATAAAGTCCAGACCGATGAAACGTTTTGATGGGAGGAAAAAGTTAATTGTGTTTCTTTTGGGTCTTCCATACACCAAATTAACTTAGATTTACCTTTTTCTTTTACGCTATTAACTTATCTTAACAGAAAGGTAGAAATAAACACATACCAGACCGATGAGACATGTGGTAGAAGGGAAATCAGAAGAGGTAGCTTTCTTTTTGAGCCTAGGCACTGGGCATACTGTAACCTGTAAATCCTGCCAGAAATAAATACGCTAGCAATAATTGTTCTCAAAAATGTTACAGTGGCTTCTGTGCATGCAAAAGGTAGTTTTGCATGTATACAGTAATCCCTGGTATTCCAAGTCCATATGGAATTCTTCCAGGTGTATAACAAATATTCACCTCTTAAGAATTAGTAAATTTCTAGGCTTGTAAGATGTTCCTAAAGTATTCTACAAGTCTGATGTTTCCTAACACTTTAAGAAAGCAAATTCTGCAAACTGCTCATTGATGACAAGCACTAAAAATTCAAGTTGTTGGCCAGGAATTTGTGCTAGTTGCAATTTCAGAGACTCTGTGTTTTTCTGTACTTTTTGCCAGAAACTTATTTTTAATATCTTCCTACCAAAGAGGAAAAAATAGAAACCTGAAATAATAGTCAAATTTATGGGGAACTGCTAGGTCAGCAACCCAGGCCCTTCCTACCATCCCTATCAGCAGATGGACATGAATGAGTTTGTTTTCCCTTAAATAACTTGAAAGCTTTTTGCTCTCTCCTTGTTTTTGTGCAGGGGCATATTTGCATTTGTGGGCATTCAGGTTTGGGGAGTAGATTTAATCTTTCTGCCTCCAGTAATTCTCCCAAAGACTCTCACCTTCTGCCCACTTCAGAAAATTCCCATCATTCCCAGCAGCTAGAGTGTACAAATGTCTCACTTGCCTGTGAGGTTCAGGAGCATTTATGTAATGTTGCTTTTAAGATTTTCATCTTTCTTCCACATGATCTTAATCCGGAAAACTGTAAATTGTTTAGACTAGGAACTTCAACATAAGCTGCTTCCAACATAAAAGCTGAGATGCAGCAAATAAAAATTCAGTTTTTTCTCTCTCTCTGTTTTTTTTTTTTTTTTTTTTTTGGTCTTTCCATTCAGAGACATAAAACAACTTGGAAAAAAAATTTATTAAATAAGAGCAATGTAATCACTTCAGACGACATAACATAATAGACATCAAAGATACACACAAATAAGATACGGATTGCTGTCGTTGAGTAACATAAAAGCACGAATACTTGCATTTGGATTTTGTTTTACATGCACAGGCTATATACAGCAGATTTGCTTATTTGAGTCAGATGTGGCTTTTGGCAAACGACTCTTACAGTTTAGGTGGCCCTTTTAAAAAAATAAAAAAGCATTCTCCTTGTATGCTGGGAAAGATTCGATTTAAATAAGGGTCAACTGTGTTGTTTTTCTTCTTGTAAAAAGTATTCCTAGCCCCTTACAATGCCTGAAGGCCTACCTTTTATATAGATCTCCCACCTGCTTGCAGAGAGGGAGGTAAACCTACTGATTCAGAACCTCCAGGGGAGGAATAACACAGGGACTGCCTTTGCAAAGTGCAACTATATATAGACAGCAATGAATCTGGGCATGGGAATGAGTCCATGCTATCCTCTGGAAGATTCTTCGACCTCTAGATTTATGGGCTATTCATCACTATTGTCTAGATTCCTAGAAGAGTGAAGTTATGGAATAGTTTCTTTAAAACATCCCAACATACCAGCCTACCCTCCTGGAACACGTACTACCTCATTATCAAATTTCCAGGGGCAGAACCCTCGAGAATTGCATTCCAAGGCAATGAAGCCTAACCAAAATTCTGTCACAGCCGATGGTTTCCACAATGCCTAGAGATCAAAGCCAGGGGACGTGGGCTAGGGCAGCAGGTGTACGTGCGCCTGGATTCAAGGAGAGGCGGAGGGAGAACAGGCTCTGCACCACCCCAGCAGGCTGTTGAGACAGGGAGCAACAGGTGTGGCTTCCAGGTGGGATCAAAGAGTCATTTGGATATGATTTTGACAAAGCGAGTTGGCCCATTTGTGAGAGTGGCACTGCA
Organism: Cheirogaleus medius; assembly: GCA_008086735.1. Classification (NCBI taxonomy): domain Eukaryota; kingdom Metazoa; phylum Chordata; class Mammalia; order Primates; family Cheirogaleidae; genus Cheirogaleus; species Cheirogaleus medius. Next base: position 7,941,095 of record VBSM01000605.1, on the reverse strand, counting down.
GTGCCTCAAAGCCATGACTTAATTATGGTTTACCAGGAATACCTTATCAGGGAAGTAGGAGGCAGATGAGTGAGCTCCTAATTGTACCTTGTCTAACATGAACATTAGGCCAGCACCTTTTCTCACCCTTTGAGATAACCCATCTGGGTTGACTCCATTTAAATGGGTGTTTCTTATAGCAGTTCTAAACCTTTCGCATCAGAAAGAATGTGACAAAAGCTGGGAGAGAACTGACTTGTAGGATTACACTCCATCCTACTGCATGTATATAAAAGAGAAAGGGTTATACAAGCAAACAATTATGAGTTGTTTTATGTTTCAGTGAAAGGAGAGAAGACACAAGAATGCCACAAAGGACCCCAGGGTTCAAAATATTTAGAAACTTTCTTTACTCTCCAAACAAAACCAGAATGGTAAAGGGAGGTGCAGAAATTAGAAACAGCCTTACAAGAGAACTGGCTGACTTTGTGGTTCAGCAACGGGTGTTTGGCACAAAAAGAGACAACTGCAATTTAATTCCCACATTCTTTTAGGTGTCTGAGACCCAGAAAGGGACGGATGCGTCCTGAGAGCATAAAACATAATTTATCTATGGCCCAGAGTTCAAATGTCCCCAGACGGTGCCAAGAGCATGTTCCAGAAATCGGTGACATTTCAGGAAGGCATCACTGTTTTGGTAAGGTGCTGCCTGTGTCCCGTCCCCAACTTGGTGCCAAACAGAAACTAGGCAAATAAAACAAGATAAGAACTACTGAAGCTGTCAGAATGCTTGATTCCGACAGCTAGACAGCTCATCTCTTATCGAGCCTTTTATACGGGCACGTAACGGCCTGAGAGTCAGGAAGGATGCAGAAAGCTTGGGCCCAAATGTGTTCTTACAAAAACTTTACTGAGCAGCTTCTAAGTGCCGGGCTCTCTGAGAGGTACCATGGACACAAGAAAATACGCTCTGGGCTCCTGCCCTCCAGGCGCTCACGCTACCATGTTAAATGATTGACAGAAGGCTGCAGCGAGGGAAATAGCAGGTGTGTTCCAAGAGCACCAAGAAGGTTCATAATCCCACATGAACCAGAACTTGAACAATGCATGAGAAAAGGAGAAGCCCTTCAGACAGATGAAACAGAGCCTGGATTATATCTGCTGTTCCCTCTGCTCGGAATATTCACTCCCTTTCTTGGATGGCAGCAAATTGTCAATGAGACTCAGGTCTCTGCTCAAATGGCCCCTCTTCCGAAAGCCATTCACTGATGCCTCTATGAAAATACCTACCCTGCCGGGTCCTTCCCCAGGCTTCACTCTGCCTGTTTTCTTCATGGTGCTCATTGCTCTAGGAATCGTAGGTTATTTTTAACAATTCTTTTTGCTATTTGCTCATTGTCACTCTTACTGCAATGTAGGTTCCATGAGGGAAGACACTTGGCTTTTCTTACCCCAGGATCTCCAACGTCCAATAAATACTGGAATAATTAATAGAGAAATCAGCCATATTCTATTAGTCTGTTCTCAACAGGCAATTTGTTTCAATTACTGAGAAAAATAAAGCAAAATTATTTGCCAATGTAATAGAAGAGTGCTTCAGTGTCAGCATTTTGAGCGAGTATGATCTTAGTTTTATAAATTTAATCACAAGCACCACACATGTTTTGAGATTTAACTCCAAGCAGGAAAGCCCAAATATCAGGCAGTTACCAGCACCCCCCACCTTCTTCCACCTACTTTCTGTAAAAGGCAGTATAACCAGATATTCTCACTGATGCAAATCACTGTCTGAACAGCTTTATTGTCAGTATTTTATTTTTAAAACTTAATCTCCTTTTAGAGAAAAAAAGGTGTTGCTGTTTTTTTTTTCCTATAAACTTGAAAAGTTCATTGTATTCTAAGGTGATTTTACTGCACGTTTATCACCTTAAGGATAGAAACCAAAAGATTCAAATTCAAGTTCTGCCTCTATTATCATCTTCCATCTAGTGCTGAGTGAGTGTCTCTCCCTGTCGGTTTCCCTGGCTGCAAAATTAGGGTTTAATAACTTCCCTCCCCTATCTCAGAGAGATGTTGGGAGGATTAAAAACTATCACCTTTTTAATTAGTGTGGAACACTCTGCGATTTTAAGGAAGGTGTGACGTTCACACAGCATTGCATTCATCTGAACTTCCTGGAATACTTTAATGGAAAGAACTGTTAGAAATGCAACTGCTAAGAGAGAAACCGAGCCAGAGAATCCTCTGTGTGATTGATGGGGTTGGGTGGAATCAATGATAATAGTATACACATTGGACTTGGCAGGGATTTTCCTTCTAAAGAAGTTAAGTATTTTATAAATATTATCTCTTTTATCCTTTTAAACTTCCTGTGATGTGGCATTTATTACTCTCAGCTTCCAGATGGACAACTAACCACAGACAAATGTATGATCTCTCCAAAGGCACATGGTCTGTGTGAACTCAGTAAAATGAGCTTTGATTGATTGAGTCATTCATTCATTTGCTCGTTCACTCATTCGTTGGGCAGGAAATGTTGAGGATCCTTTGTGTGTCAGGCACTGCCCTCGGGACGTGGGGAAGAGACAGGGATGAATGAGACATGTTGACTCCAGCATGGAGGCGAAAGGCCAGCAGAGGCAAACGCGACACATGGGAAGATGAAAAGTGCTCAAGGAAAGGAATACAAATTGTTGTGACATACAATAAAAATATGCAGTCCTCGAAAATGGTTATGATGATGTGTTAATGTGTATAGGTATACAAATACACCTTTATTGACATGGAAGGATGAATAGCATATATTGCTAAATAAAACCCAGGTTACAAAAAAGTAAGAAGGGTGTGCTAGGTATGTGCTCTTCTGGTAAATACATATTTGTGTGTGTATGCTTCAGAAAATAAAGAGTTAAATCATTAAGATAGGATGTGTCAGAATATAGAATTATGGGCCATTTTCGCTTTCCTTTTTATACCTATATAGATGTATAAATATTTTCTGAATTTTTCAGTATGCATGTATTGAGTTTTTCATAGAAATATATTACATTGCTGATTATGGCATAATGTTAGTTAACTGACAAATATAGTAAGCAGAGGAAATAAAAGTGGTTAAAACGAGAAGTAAAATTTTTTTCTTAATCTAACTCTCAGAAATAACTACCATAATTGATGTGTTTTATAGAAATCCTCAATTCTTTATTTATGTATTTTTAAAGGGAACTATTGCTGGGATTCTGTCTTAAAATATCATATACATCTCTCCAGTCAATATATGTCACTTTATTTCATTTTTTAAAAAATGTTTAATGCACAAACTAAAATATATTTAACTATATTTTTATTACTGGATTTTATGATGTTTCTTTCTTACTTATTTTCATTTTTAAATTTAATCAGCAGGTTGGCATTGTACAGCCTTGTGCACACATCCTTTGGATTATTCAGATTATTTCCTAAAGATAAAATTCTAGAAGTGAGATTAACGAGTCAAAGGGCATTTATACTTAAATATTGATATGCATTGTCAAATAGTCCTCTAAAAAAGCTGTACAAAATACATAGTGCTGCCAGCTGTGCAGAGGCATACCTGATCACACTCACCTTTGCTGTGTCCAGGATGATCATGTTTTTCATTTTTGCCCACCTGTGCAAAAAAAAAATGTTTCATTGTTTGAATGTATATAAATTCACCATTTGATATGAGCTGCCTTTCATATGTTTGCTTGTTGGCTCTTTGGGTTTCTTCTGGAATTATTTGCCTATTCATTTATTTTACCCATTTGGCCTAGAATGTTGAGTGACCAACTGTCTCTTTTTTCTATTGTGTCTGAAAAGGATAAATAGTTCAGCTCTTAACCAAAACCAAGATGAACTGTTCAGATTTTAAGTTGAATTTCAAAAAAGTAAATTGAAGGCAACATTCACCGGGATAGGAAACTAAACTATTTCTCATCCCCAGTTACTCCAGATGGCAAAGGACTCACAAATAAGAAATGGCTTCGGGACAGATATCAAATGCAGAGCACTGTCGGTAGAGTGTGGTTTCAGGGCCATGATTTTGAGTGTATGGCTATACAAATTTTTGATGAGCCCTCAGAATGTTTGGGCGTGTGTCTAGGAGGGCTTCAAAGAATCTTAAGACTGTTACCTTGAGATCTTCTCTCTTAGATAATAGGTACTATAAGAATGTTAAGGGTGTGCCTCCAAGACCCTTTCAACTAAACAAAAAGGCTTCTAAGAATCTTAACAGTATTGTCCTACAGCACCCTGACTCTTTGCTAAAACAAAGAGCCTATACTAGTAAAATATGCATATGTCTTTTGCATAATGAAATATAATCTTATACACTAGTAATGTATGACGATTTTAAAAGACTCATATCAGCTTGGATGGAAGGGGTCAGGGTTGGAACAAAATGGAAAGAGTTTTGGATCCTCCTTCACCTCTCAAACTGCAATGGGCTATAAGAAAGCAGAGGAAACATTCAAATCAAATGTAGATATTTCATAGAAAAAGAAAAAAAGAAAGATGACTTGAAGAAAGAAATAAGACACCAGGGCACAAAGCCCAGAACCATGGAGAACCCTTCCCCAGGAACAGAACAGTGCAAAGAATTGGCAATATGTGCCCAGCTGGATTTCATAATTGCTATGGACCAACGACTGCCATGAGTCTTCTGTTCTCTTCATTTTTGAATGGAAACGTCATTAGTGGTTTTTCTATGCCTGTGCTACATTGTATGTCAAGTGTGTGTATGTAGATAACTTGTCTCTTTTGTATGCAGGTCTTTAAATACCTCTAAGGACACACACCTGAGGAGCCTTATTCATACCTGGATCTGATTTAGATAATAAATCCTTGAACCTAGAACATGAATTTGAAACCATAATGGTATGAGATTTCAGATGGGGGGTGTGTTAGGAAGAGGGACAGGCAATGCAAATTTTGTATGTGGGAAACTGCAAATAATTTGTGGTAAGAGGGTGAATTGTGGTGAATTAAAGAGGGTCCATTTTTGTTTTTATTATCTGTTCTGTCTCTTCCATTAAATCTGACTGGGTTCTCTGACTGCTTTGAGTAGTAGATTACGGCAGAAGTGATGCTGCACCACTTTCAGTGCTCAGGATGTAAGAGACTGGCAGCTTCTGAATCCTGTCTCTTGGAACACTTGCTCTTAGAAACCAACCACCATTCTGTGAGAGCTCAAACTACCTGGCGAGGCTATGTGTAGACACGCCAGCTGACAGCCCCAACAGAGCTCCAGCAGAGCTCCCACAGAGAGACAACATCTACTGCCACCACGTGTGGGAGCCCTCTGGGATATAACCCAATGAAGCCTTCAGATGATCCTATCCCAGTGGCTACTGGACTGTAACTACATGAAAGAAACTGCACAAGAAGCTCATATCTGTGCCCAATAACCCTCTGACTGTATGAGATAATACCTTGTCAATGTAAGCCTCTAAGTTTGGGAGTAATTTGTTACCCAACAGTAGATAGTTGGAAATGTGTGTTTGTGTGTGCAGGTATGTATTTGTTCATATATATGTATATGTATATGTGTAACAAAAAATTAATATCTGTAATATATAGATAGCTGCTACAAGTCAATAAGAAAAAGAACTCAATACAACAAATGGTCAAGGAATATAAAGAGTCAACTCAGAGGAAAAAATATGAATAATAAACCTATAAAAACATACTCTCAAGCTATCAGAGAAATACAAATTAAAACAATGAGACAACTGTTTTCTTCCATCTAATTGGCAAAAATTAAAATGACTAATAAATCTAGTTTCAGTGAATGCTTGGGAAAATCAATACCTTTATCAACTAATGGTGGCAATATAATTGGTATATACTTTTATGGAAAGAAATCTGTGAGATCTTTGAATTTCATTCACACACTCTTTCATCTAGCAAATCTTTTCCTGGGACTCTAGCCAATAGAAATATTTGTACATATATATGTATACATATATTCACACACATACACATATATACATATAAATAAAGATGTTCCTCATAGTATTATTTGTAATAATTAAAATTGAAAGCAACCTCAACTTTATCAGTCGGTAATTAATAAGTAATAAAACATCCATACTATATGAAGATGTAAAACAATGAGGTGGGTATATATTACTGACATGAAAGGATATCTATGAACCAGGTTTAAATAAGAAAGATAGTTGCAGAACAATATGTATAAAATGACCCAATGTATGGTATTTTTAAAAGTGTGTGTATATTCATATAAATATATTAATACATACATTTCTATATATGTATGAAAAAGTCCAGAATGATTCACAGCAAATATTGCCAAGAATGGATAAAGAGTAGACAACACTGGAAGGTCTTCAGAGGGTGCAAGTACTGTTGTACAGTTAACATCTTTTACCACAAACAGATTAGCTAAGGTCATCTATGAGATTTCAAAATGCCACCCGCCACCAACACACACAAAGACAATTGTCAGGGGAGATGGTGTTGGCAGTAACTAAGCCTCACGGCATTGAGCAGACAGGCAGGAGTTGGAAAGAAAAGTAGAAAAGTAGAATCAAGTAGAGAATTTTGCAAGTCAGAGACAATTAAACTTGTCTGAGTGTTGAGCAGGAGGACCTGGATTCGCAGGGGTCCTCACACTTTTAAAACAGGGGGCCAGTTCCCTGTCCCTCAGACTGTTGGAGAGTGCGCACTGTGGGCCCGGGACGAGTCGACTGCTAAGCAGGACAGGCAGTGGCGGCAAAAACACCGGGCCGGCTGGATAAATGTCCTCGGCAGGCTGCATGTGGCCCGTGGGCTGGAGTTTGAGGACGCCTGACCTAGAGGATCCAGGAAGTGCATAAGTTGCTGGAGATGGTCCAAATTAGGAGGCAACAGGATCCAGAGCCCACGGAGAGATGCTGGCCATGCCTGTAACTGTGGCTATGGCCTCAGAAGCCAGCAGAGGTCCAGCAGATCCAGAAATCAGAGGTTCTGCTTTGTTCTGCTTGTTTCTTCCACTTTCTCCATTACAAATAAGCACACTAGGTTAAATGAAAATATTTACAGATAAAGTTTACTCCTAGGTGTAGTCTTAGTTAATTTACAAAATATTGGGTAAGCCAAATACCTTCCTCCCCTAGGTCACTATTGCCCTTTCTCCAGGGTCTTTGCTGCCTACAGGACTTATGCCAGGCCATTATGCACACCCAGGAAGGAATTTCTGCAAGCCAGGGCCATCCCAATGACAAGATCATTAGCTTGAACTTCTAACTGACCTAAACTTCCTACTACTACAAAAAGGAGCTGCTCATTGAGACTTAGAGCTTCACAAGAAGGTGTCCCCAATAGATGAGCTCTTGCTCCTAATCCAGTGTTCCTGCTTTCATATTCCAGCACTGATGTCTGCCTTCACCTGGCATCAGAGACCTCTGATGGAGAAGGAGTTCTGCTCTGTGAACAAGGGCAGACTGGGTCCTTTCCTTCTAGACCAGTTTTGTCACCAGTGACAGCTGGAAGCCTCTTGATTCCTTCATTTTAGTAAACTAATACTTAAATACATTTGTTAAATCATTAAACCATGGAGGCAGCACAGTCTAATTCCACTTTGGGGTGAAATGAAGTATTTGTGCTATTATCAAATCTCTGGCTTCAAGGAATAACAAATAGCGCCTTAGTATGAGGAACTCTGTCCTCTGCCTTATACAGCCTTAAGTCTCACGACAAAGGCACACCAATTTCTACTGCTTGTTTGTTTGCTACCTGGGGTGATTGCACCAGCTTCTATTACATTGTATTTGTCCTGGGTCTCTCTTCAATGTCTACTGGGAGTGGTTTGCCAGTTCCTCTTGTCATGTAATTATCACAAAGCCCTCATGCACTGTGACAAATGTGATTTCTCCCTGGCTACCACATGGCCTGTTCAGGCAATGACTGTTTTTAGGCAGAGGTTCTGGTCTCTAGTTTTATTCCCACAGCTGTCTTCTATTTTAATGCTCCATTTGGCTCTAAGAACCAAACCATGCCCATAGAATTCCCACGAGGTTTTGCAGAAAGGCAAACTTACTCCCACTCCTGAATTAATGAACCCCTCTTGCTGTCAGCTGCAGCTTAATGGATTTCACCATTCTGTGTATTTTCACACCCAGAACAGAAAGTCATACAAAGGTAACTTAATTCAGGAGTGACCTTTGAGTTCCTTGCTTGGCAGTGTTGTAAATCTTATACTGTGGCAGGTTTATTCCTTTATCTGTGATTTCCATAGGAGGCTTCACCTCATGTGTGGCATGGACTTAAAATGGTTGCAAAAATGCTATCTCTGTCTAAAATGGCTGATAATCTGCATTTTATCAACCTCGTGATAACTCATCTGTATTTATTACCCAAATTTAACATTTTACTAGACTATCTTTCAAAAAGATTGTATCCTCATGGTACATAATATTGCAAGCAACTAGAAAGAAAAGTAATTTCTATTCTGTTCTCTTCATTGCAGCATCTCCTTTTGTTACTTTCCTTCTAAGGCTCAAAAATTACTAAATTTAGGGCTTTTCTTTACTCTTTAATTTTTCTTCCTATTAAGTCATTTCACGATCAGCTTTAATCCTCATGTTTAAATTAAATGCAAATGGACCACATGAGTTTGAGGGGGAAAAAAACCCTCCAAAGTGGAGTTCGGTTTTTATAGGGTTTTGCAGTCAGATACAAACTAATATGAAACATTGAATTCCAAAACAATCTCAGCATCATTCACTCTCTCCACAATATTATTTATCACTTACTCTCTGTTGGGCATCAGGTAAATAGTGGTGCATAAAAGTGAGCAAGACATTTTCCCCATCATTAAAGATGTTTCCATCTCATGGAAGAGACAATCAAGTTTAAAAAGAATGACAGTATTTTGATATAATAGTAAAAGAAAAATGAATGGTGTGTTTTGGGAACAAATAGGAGAGACAGGCATAGTAAGCAGCAAATCGTTACTGTCTCTCCGGTATCGCTTCTCTCTTCTTGGAGAGACTATCCTTCTCTGCTTGGAGAGCTGTTCTGCCATTCCCTGGAGGCACTGCTTCCAACTCCTGCCCTCCCCAGAAAAAGAATGGCCAATCACAATGCCCCATTCTCCTGGCCAGAGTGATTCGTCCAAGGTGAGCACATGACCCAAAGTGGGCCAATCACAATGCCCCATCCTCCTGGCCAGAGTAATTTGTCCAGAGTAAGCAAGTTGAGCCAATAAGAAATAGTTCTTGAGATTTACTCCAGAGGTGCTAAGAGAGAAAAGAATTAGTTTTAGCAAATGAATGCACATTTTGCTCAAGTTTATTTGAATTGGGTTTTGTTCACTCACAAATGAATGAGTCCTGACTAATACAGAGGCATCCTAGAAAGAGGACAATTTTAATGATATGAACATGACATATTCAGGGTACAGAAACTATGAGCCAGGGACATCTGTGCCCTACCATTCCAATCCACCACGTCGGGCGCAGGAGTTAGATTTTTTGATGCTGCTATTTCAACCCGATTGCACGCTCTGTATTCTGCCAAAGTAGAGACTGCAAGTATGTGGTAGAAATGTGGTAAGACATATACCAAAGTAGTAGATTGTCAACACAATGGATCATTCTGAGCATTCTGAACAATCCTGGAATACCTGACAGAATTGTTTATTATAATCTCCTAAATTAAATGAAGATGCAAGAGATCAGCTTTTCACCCAATTCATAATAAGTAATACTGTATTAAAAACCATAGTGAACAAAATAAAAAATTTCAATAAAGGACAAAATTAGACACAGACAGAAAAAAAAAACAGACTTGGCAGAAATGACAGATACAATGTAAATCTTACAATGAAATAAAACTGAATTAAAAATTTTTAATTTTGTGAAATAATGTGTTTAGTAATATAATTAAGAGATGCTTGATTAATAAATCAAATATAATTATAAAATCAAAACACAAAATAATTTTCCAATCGTATTACTTCAATAAAATTAAAAATGCAAAATAAACTGGATACAATTCAATTGTGCTACATACACATTTAGACAAGCAATGACTTGATTTACAGTATCGAGTAGAGAAAGCATTCTCTCGGTAAAAATCATCCTGAGGTTAATTCAGCTAGATTAGAACATATTGATTCCACATGTACATCAATGCAGCTGATGTGCACATTTCAAGGGGAGAAGTGTCAAAAAATAAAGTTGTAGGAGGGTACAGATTATAAAGGATCAGGCACGCCATGCTAAAGGCTTTGGACTTTATCCTGAAGACTATCAGGAATATATGAATCACTTTAAGAAGGGGAGTAACCTGATCAAATCAAATCCCTGCAGTAGCTCTGCAGAGAGCTAATTGCATAGGAATAAGATGGGAGGCCAGGAGACTGATGAGGTCTGACCCAGTAATCCAGGCATGACATGGTGAGTGTCCCAACTCGGGAGGGGCCAAAGGAATGGAGGGAAGGTGAGAAGTGCAAGAGATATTATGTCAGTGAATTTGACAGGACTTGATGACTAATTGGATGTGGGGAGGAGGAAGAATGAAAAATTACTCCCAGGATCCCAGCTTGTGTCTTTGGACACCTTTTGCCAAGAAATAAAATAAGGGAAGAGTAACAGCTCTGGTGAGGAAGGTGATGAGTTCATGGTTGGATGACTGAGTGTGAAGTGAGTGGAGATGTTCATTCATCAGCTTGAATTTATTGTTCAAGAGAGGGAGGTGGGCTTGAGGGACGTGGTCCAGCGCATCAGCAATGCAGTTGATTGAAGCAGCCATTACAGAAAAGTAGTTCACCTAGAAAGACTAACAACAAAGAAAACAGAATTAAAAGGGAAAATCTAGTTTTTGCTTGTTTTGTTCTTAGGTTAACAGAATGTAGAGCTCTGTGTACTTTATGGATTTTAATTTGCTTAATCTCCACATCAAGTTTATGAGATAAAGACATCTTTATCACCTTTTTTATAGTTGAAGAAACTGAGGGCCAGGTAAGTGGAGAATTCTGCCCAAGGTGACACATATAGTAAATGGTGCGGTCAGGAATCAAACTCGTGTGATCAAGACTCAGGATCTGCGCTCTAACCACCAGAACATACTGTCCCTTTTGTGTGTTGAACACCATACATAAGTAAGAGAGGGGCAGAAGAGGAAGCAAGGGAGAAAATCCAAAGAAAAGATCAGAGAGTGGAAATGCAGAGGGTGTGGTATCACGAAAGACAAAGAAGGGATAAATTTTAAGAAGGAAGTGGCCAAGGACACTATATGACAGAGGGGGGCCATGAGTGTCAAGGCTAAAAAGTGGCCCCTGAGCAGTGATAGGTCTGTTCAGCCTGTATTTTCTCTGGAGAATTAGAAGTAAGAGCCATGAGAAAGTAGACAGAGTAGGGAAAGGGAGGTGAGGAAATGAAGATGACAAGCATAGAAAACTGCCTTTCCCTTCACAGCCAAGTTTCCTTAAAGAGGTGACAGTAGTTGAAAGCCCATTCACATGTGACAGGAGAGAGGGACACAAGGAGACTTGAGCAAGACAGCTCAAAGGATGGGAAGCAGGTGAAAGGAACTCTGGCTGAGTAAATTTAGTTTCACACTTGAAGTTAACGATGAGGCTATTTGCCAAAAATGAAAAGGTGGATGAAGAACTAGAAATTTAAAGAAAATGCTAAAGGGTTGAAATATCTATTGTGGGGAGTGAGAGAAAAAACTAACTGGAGATGTTTCCTTTAAAGTGATGTCATCACCAATCCTGGAAGGGCGACCATAGGTCATGGTTTGCTTAGCGTGGTCCCAGCTTTGGTCTGTTGTATTGGTATCATTGGTTCGTTCAAAAGGATCTCCATTTAGAGGATATGGGAACCCTAACATAAGGAAGTGTCTTAAGAAAGGAACTTAGAATAGCAGTCATTCTGTGAATGTTACCAAGAATGAAGTTCATTATAAACACGGTGACCTCAGTGGGAATTCATGGGAGATATATTATCAATATCAGTATCAAACAATTAATTATATAATTATATGTATCATGTATCTGATATCTGATAGGACAATGCTCTAGGCATCGATTTCTAAGAAATTTAGAGAAAAATTGATGGGACACTCAAATACATAGAGGGTATGGCATGCATTTTGTGTTCTGATATCATCTCTGTGTCTATTAGTACTTTACTTTTTAACCATTAAATTTCCATTGTCTATCATTTTAATTTTAAACTTTATTGTATTAAATACACATAAATTTGTAAAATACCTTAAATCCTTCCTGAAACAAGAGTTTCTTTTCACTCTTTATTTTTTATTTTTTAATATTGAGACAGAGTCTTGCTGTGCCCCTTAGGCTGGAGTGTAGTGTTGTCATCATAGCTCACTGCTACCTCAAACTCCTGGTCTCAAGTGATCCTCCTGCCTCAGCCTCCCAAGTAGCTGGGACTACAGGTGTGGACCACCATGCATTGATAATTTTTCCATTTTTTGTAGAGACAAAGTCTCACTTGTGCTCAGGCTGGTCTCAAACCCCTGAACTCAAGTGATCTTCCTGCCTCAACCTCCCAGAGTGCTAGGATTATAGGTGTGAGCCACCACGCCCAGCATTCCTTTCACTTTTTCAATCATTCTTTTTCTTAAAAACTTTTGTATTAAGTAGGCAGAATAAAAGATTAGATGAAATATTCTTACTGTTTTAAGTTTCAGAAAATCTTTCTAATTTGTTAAAGAAAAATCAATCAGGAAACTGAAATGTGAGTTTTATGATTAGGTACAGTAATGGGGACAGAAATGACACGATTTTGGTGGCCATTCGCTGAGCTGAAATGGTGAGCTGTGGCAGGTACTATCAGTTTTCTACAAGCTTTCCCTTGCTCTTTCTTCCTCAGTTGGAAGAAATTGAATTTATTGAGGAAAGTTTGCCCCCTTCATATCCTCAGGGAACAAAGGAAAAGTAACCTAACATATTTGCGGTAATTCTTTTTTACTTATCCAGTGATGGGTTTAGGATAAGTCATATGACCCCATTTTGATCAACTTAAGGAAGTGACATCTGGGTACCTTCTTGGAAAGATGCTCCTTTCAGACAAAAAGAGACCCATGAGCAAAGGGACTTGCATTCTATGCCGGGAATATCCCTTCCTCTACATCCCAGTGATTTTCAGTCTTTAGATATGGTGGTGGGAGTTCATGATTTTTGCAGCAACCGCCATTTCGAAACCATCAAGAGAAGACTGAAAGAGAAGTCAGGACCCTGAAACCATCCAACTAAAGGTGAGTGGCTGGCCTCCTCTATGTGAAGAAAGGAAAGCTGCTTTGTCTGCACTTCTCTTAGTCAGTATATAATTGTAGCTGAAAGCATCTGAACTGAATCACAAGCATTCTAGGTGTAAACGCGAAATTCTCCCCACAGGGATCAGGCCCAGTTTCTAGAGGATTTGTCACACAGCTGGTCAATTTGGCAAGAACAGTGAAGAAACAAGATGCTATCTCATATATTAAAGTCTCCTCACTACTGTTCTAGAGAAGCAAGACATTTCTAGTAAACTAGAATCAAAATACATTCTTAAAAAAATTATTTTACATAAAATTATATATATATACATATATATGTATATATATATATATGAATTGCAGCAAGATAAAACCCTTGGTGGTATATTAATGGTTGCATTTAATTTTCTTTTTGCCTTCCTACATTTTTAATTTGTTGTATTCTCAGAATATACTACTTTCATAATCAGAAAATAATCAAAAACAAAGTGAAACCAGTCACAAAACCTTAAATGAAAGAGTGTTTTCCCAGTTTCTGGTTAAGATAGGAATGCAAGATGCAACAAAGGTGACAGGTATATATTTACCCAGCACATTCCTGACAACAGCCACAGCTTTAAAGCAATACGTCTCACTGTCCTTCCTCTCAGTTCTGTTGTTTAATTTCTATGTCTGAGATTGTCTTCCTTTCTTCATCTATGTCTTAGTCTCACTAGTCAATGCACAGAATTCTACACAAACCCTAACTGGAGCCTATTAATATATTAAAAGAATAAAAATACTTTATTTTGTCATAGTTTTATAAAGAGCCATATCTCTTAAATACCTATCAAATTGTTTCATGTGAAAATCTTACCTTGCTGCCAATATAACTTATATTTCAATTAGTTTCTTCTCATTCATTCATGTTCAGTCTTTTAAAATATATAGAGTAAGAGACAGTCTATTTTTAATCTACTGAATTGTTAGTGAAATTGCAATATGGCTTTAATGATCATTTGAAGCCTCATTAGGTGGCATTGTCTGTGGAATTTTGTTATGACTATAATTTTAGAACCAGAATATATGATTCTAAGAAGACCTCAGGGCCCTTCAGAATTTACTGCCCTTTCAGTAGCAATTTTTTCAAAAGCAATAGTTTCAGAACTTTTCATGCCATGTGTTTAAAATACAGTCTTTTCATAAAATCTGTAGGCTGAAAATGGAATCTCCAGTGAATATATAGGTAATCAATAAAATACCATATTATTAATTCACCTTGTAGTTACTTTGATGCCTTTAACATTATAATATTCAACTAGTGAATAGAAGAGGCTAGCCTTTCATTTAAACTAGTACTTCAGCTTTGCCATTATTTCAAATGTCATTGGTGATATTTGAAGAGCTTTCCAGCGTAATTTTTCTTAAGTTGAATATCTGACTGATGTGATTAACCTTAGGCCCCATCTTGATGCCACTAGACTGTATGATGAAAAAATTAGTTTTATCTTGCAATGTGTGCCAGACTTTCAACTAATAAGAAAACTAGAATCAAAGGATTGTTCCCATACAAAAATCATGGTATTTGTGATTAAATTTTAGATCATGGGCAGTTCTTCATTATTAAATTAGTTCATTTTTGCAAACCTCTTCTTTGGAAATATTTTAAATCAAATAAAAATATATATCATTTGAAATACTTATTAAGAAAAACAGAAAAAAGTTTACCAAAATCTGTTCTTATATTTATTAATTAAACTATAATATAATATAATGCACATAAAACATTCATCAGTTAACCACTTTAATTTTTTGACTAAAAGAAGATTTGTACCATTCTACTACCATCATCACAAACTCCTGCAGCCTAGGCTTCTGAGACAATTTCAAACATTGAAAACAAGGATTATAGCTGAAGAATCTGTATGGGAACCACCCTACTGAGTCTACCCAAAACGAAAGCCAACACACATTTCCCAATCAACATCCTAGGACCCATCTACAGGAAAAAGACTCTTCCTACAAAAGCTACTCCACAAAATTGAAAAAAGTAACTGTTCCACTAAATGTGCTGATATCAACACAGAGACACAAGAAACACAAAAAAAGCAATGAAGTATGATAACTCCAAAGGAACACAATAAGTCTCCAGTAATAGATATTAAAGAAAAGGATATTGATGAAATGCCTGAAAAGTAATTCAAAATAGTGATCTTAAGGAAACTCAGTGAAATACAAAAGAATACAGTTAAACATATCAATACAATCAGGAAAAATTTTCATAATCTGAATTAAAAATTAAACAAAAAATAGATACAAAAAAGAAACAAACTGAGATCTTGAAGCTGAAGAATTCAATCGATGAAATAAAAAACACAGTTGAGAATTCAACAACAAACTAGAACAAGCAGAAAAAAGAATTTCTGAACATGAAGATAAGGTTTTTGAAATAGCACAGTCAGAGAGGAAAAAAGAAATAAGAATAAAAAAGAATGAAGGGAACCAATGGGACTTATGAAACATTACTAAGCAAACATATATTCATATTATAGGAGTTATAAGGAGAAGAAATGAAGAAAGCATCAGAAAACCTATTGAACAAAATAATAGCTGAAAACTTCTTAAGTCTTGGGAGAGATTTGGGCATCTAGATCCAGCAAGTTCAAAAGTTCCCAATGAAATTCAACTCAAAAAAATCCTCTTTGAGGTACGTCATAATCAAATGGTCAAAAGTCAAAGACATAGAGAGAATTCTAAAAGCAGTAATAGAAAAACATCAAGTCACATATAAGGGAACCCCCATTAGATTATCAGTAGATTTTTCAGAAGGAACCTTGCAGGCTAGGAGAGAATGGGATGATATATTCAAAGTACTGGGGGGAAAAAAACTGTTAGTTAAGAATACTATGTCCAGCAAAGCTATCCTTCAGAAATGAAGGAGAAATAAAGATCTTGTTACAAGCAAAACAAGCAAGCAAAAACTGAAGGAACTCATCATCACCAGACCAACCTTATGAGGAATGATTAAGGGAGTGATACAACTGGAAATAAAAGGCAATAATTACTATCATAAAAACACCTGAAAGTATAATACTCACCAGTATAGATAAATCCATAATCATACTCAGAGTGCCCTAGTGCTCTATGTAAATCTTTCATCCTCCAGTGTGAAGATTTAAAGTCAAAAAGATCAAAAATATCAAAAGCTACAATTAGTGGCAAAGGAGCACACAAAATATAAAGATGTAAATTAAGGCAACCAAAATACAAATTGTGGGAGAGGGAAGTAAAACAAAGTATAGAGTATTTTTATGTGACCAAAGCTGTTGGTATCAGCCTGTTACAACTACGAGACTCATTAAGCTATCCCTATGGTAATGACGTACAAGAAATTATTACAGCAGATACATAAATGAGAAGGAGAAAGGAAACAAACCTTAGCACCACAGGAAAGAATGAGAAGTAAACAATAAGAAAGGAAGAAAAGAACAAAGAATCTACAAAACAACCAGAAAGTAATTAACAAAATGGCAGGACTAAGTTCTTACCTATCAATAATAAACTTGAATGTAAATGATTAAATTCTCCAATTAAACAATATAGAGTAGTTAAGTAGATTTTTTTTAAAAGCCCACTATATGCTGCCTACACGAGATTCACTTCTCTATTGAAGACAAACATAGATTGAAGTGAAGTGATGGAAAAAGATAGTACAAGCAAACAAAAACCAAAAGCAAATGGGAGTAGCCATACTTATATCAGATAAAATAAACTTTAAGTCAAACTCTTTAAAAAGAGACAAAGAATGTCATTATGTAATGATAAAGGAAGCAGTTCAATAAGAGAATAAAACAACTGTAAATATATATGAACCCAACACCAAAACATCCAAATTTATAAAAACAAATATTATTAGATCTAAAGGGAAAGGTAGATTGCAATACAGTAATTTTTGAGTACTTCAATACTCTACTTTAAACAATGGATAGATCATCTAGACAGAAAATTAACAAAGAAACATGGGACTTAAACTATACCATAGACCAAATGGACCTAACAGACATTACAGAACATTCCATCCAACAGCTGCAAAATACACATTCTTCTCAACTGCACATGGAACATTCTCCAGGATAGATCACATGTTAGGCAACAAAATAAGCCTTAACAAATTTAAGAAGATATAGATCATATCAAGGTTATTTTCAGACCACAATAGTATAAAACTTCACTCCAGTTAGAATGGTTATTATCAAAGAGACAAAAGAAAACAAGTGTTCATGAGGATGTAGAAAGGAAACACTTACACACTGCTGGTGGAATTGTATATTAGTTCAACCACTATGGAAAACAGTGAGGAGGCTCCTAAAAAAATGAAAAATAGAACTGTCATATGATCCAGCAATCTCACCACTGGGTATATAGCCAAAGGAAATAAAACCAGTATGTTGAGAAGATATATGCACCCCCATGTTTACTGAAGCACTATTTACTGCAGGCAAGATATGAAATCAACTCAAATGTCCAATAATGGAAGAATGAATTTTAAAAAATTATATATATATATGTATATATATATATATATATAATGGAATACTATTCAGCCATAAAAAAGAATGAAATCTTGTCATTCATGGCAACATGGATGAACCTGTAAGACATTATGTTAAGTAAAATTACGCAGGCACAGAACAATAAATACTACATGTTCTCACCCTATGTGGGAGCTAAAAATAAAAATTGAGCTCACCGAAGTAGAGAGAAGAAATGAGATTATTAGAGGTTGGGAAGAGTTGAGGGATGGGAGGGGTGGAATTGGTTGGTTAATGGACCAAAATTACAGCTAGATAAGAAGAATAAGTTATAGTGTTCCAAAGCACTGTAGGTTGAATGTAGTTAATAATAATTTATTGTGTATGTTCAAAAAGCTAGAAGAGAGGATTTTGAATATTTTCAACACAAAGAAATAATAAATGTTTGAAGTGATGGATATCCTAATTACCTTGATTTGATCATTACACATGTTATCAAAATATCACTCTGTACACCATAAATATGTATAATTATTGTATCAGCTAAAGATAAAAGAAAAAAAATGATACAAAAAAATTTAAAAATAAAGATACTTTGGAATATATTTAATGTTTTTTATTGCTCTTACAATTTCACATTAATAGTTGTTGGCAATGTCTCTTATTTCAGTTGTTCATTATGACTTTGCAGGGCTTGAAAACATGATTTAAATATCACCCTAATTTATTTTCAATGGCATCAGTAGCCACTGGCAAAGCACATTTTCATATAATGTTAACAGCTGATTTTAAAATACTACCTGAACTATTCATGAAGTTTCAGAATTCTGTTGTCTTTTATTTGAAGGAGTTTCTTTAATTAGCCTACAACACAAGAAAGTTCATGTTTGGTTTGCTATGTAACTCTGTCCAAAGAACCCACATTAAGAAAAAGTGTTGGAAATTTGGAAATAAAACAAGGCTGTCGAGAAAAGAAGAGTGTGAAGATTAAACTGCTCTCTGGGCTGTAAGTATCCTTCCAAATAGCACAGCTACTGACAAATCACAGATCCAACTGTAGGTGTTACGTTCTCCCGCAATTACACAGTGTTACTTCGTATTCTGAGGACAGAAATAATCTTGTAAAACATAATGATTAAAGTACTATAACAGAACTCAATAGTATTTAAGTATTTAATACCTCTGTGTTCAGAAGGGTGTGTTTTAGAAATTTTGATCATAATGCAATCTGCTCAAAGCTGTTAAAGTATGGATAATTTCACTCAATTTTCCAGCAGGTTTCTGCTTTGAATAAGTAAATAGTGGGTAATGGTTTGTGTCAAAGTCCTTGCAACACTCCATTAAACATAGAGCATGACAATGTGATCAGATGTCTCTTTTACAGTCAGAAACTGACTTGTGACTTTGTGAGTTGCTCAGTTACATCAGGTTATGTCAAAAGTCTGTTCTGCTCATCTTTCCCAAATTCCTGATGGTTTTACATCCGACACATTTTGAATCTCATCAATGTGTACACTTTGACCTGCATTTGATATAGTCTAAGTACTGCTATTGACATAATACTAAGTTATTACTCAAGGAGCTGAATGAATAAACAAATAAAACAGACATTTGTAGAATTTTAAAAATTCATATTGTTTTCTAGTCATGTCTAGCCCAAATAAATTACTCTTATGCCTAGACCTATAATCAAATCATCAAAACTTGAATGAGTTATTCAACCCTGGGCAATATATTAATTTGATGTTAGAATATTTGACTATATAAACTTACTCCAATTCTCATACAATATAATTGACACTAGATAGTTCAAATCAGTCAAACCAATTTAACAACTGCATCAGATGATTGAATTATTGGGATGTCCACTTTCTGTATATCTAGCCTAAAATTTTGGAAAGTCATTGCTGATATGAACACTCAGGTAATATTTTCAGCCTTCAATTATAATTCATTTTATGATATATTGAATATAACACTGGATTTTTAATTATTCAAATTATGTGAACAAATGTTCAGCAATTCCTAAGTGCATATTATGACCATCAAACTTTATTGAATTTCCTCAAATTTTAGATATTTATTTCATATTCACACTTTAACACATATTTGTTTAAAGATTGCTGTCTGCAAGGCGCCTGGACAACTATTGCTGACTTTCTTCACAAGCCTAGGAGTCAGAGGTATGTTAATTCAGATGTGTGCTTTCACGCCTGTCAATCTGAGGTCCAGATACAGAGAGAACTTTGAAGCTTTCCAAGAAACAAAGTCCCCAATAACCTTAAAATTCTTATAGTCCAATCACCAAAGAAACAGAGATCGCCAGAACTGGAAATAATCCAAGTGATTCTCGTCATCTAAAAGGATTATCAGAAACCTGTTACTCCTAGTTTCTGGCCTCTCCTTGAATGCGTGGTTACTACCATGCCATGTCTATACTCACAACACTTCTGACACCAAATGTGTGAGGTTTTTCCATACCAACAACCCATTCTCTAACTCTCACACACCATCTGGGTATACAGTGATTTAAGTCGATTCTGACACTAACTACCTGGAGTCAGCACAGACCCCACAAGTTAAGGGCTCAGTCCCACCAGACTTCCCCCCCGACTCAGATGCCAATTGCAAGTCTGGGCCACCAGTACTTCCACCAACTGGCTGTGAATGTCGGGACTTCCCACAACTCCCTCCTCAGGCTCAGTAATCTGCTATAAAGGTCACAGAACTCAGGAATCCACTTACCTTATATTTACTAGTTTATTATAACGGATACAACTCAGGAACATCTAAAGAAGAGATGCGTAGGGAAAGGTATGTGGAAAAGTGGTGCAGAGCATCCATGCCCTCTCCAGGGGCACTGCCCTCCCAGCACCAGCCTGGAAGCTCTCCAAACCCTGTCGTTTTGGAGTTTTTATGGAGGTGCCATTAAGTAAGAATAATTGATCAAATCGTTGGCCATTGGTGATTACATTCAATCTCCAGCTCCTCTGTCCTTCCCAGAAGCCCAGGGATGGGTCTGAGAGTTTTAACCTTGTAATCACATGATTGGTTTTTCCAAAAACCAGCCCCCATCATAAAGCTATCTAGGGGGCCCCACCCACCAGTCATCTCATCATCATACAAAGACATTTACTGCTCTGGAGATTCCAAAGAGCTCAGAAGCTCTTGTGTGAGGAACTAGGAACTAAGACCAAATATTATGGCAAAAGATTCTCCTATCACCCCTACCACACAGAAATTATAAGGGTTTCAGGAGTGATGTGCCAGGAACTGGAGACAAAGACCAAATATGTGCTTCTGATTATTCCACAATATCACATTTACTTTGGTAGGAAATCAACTTATCGTAAATTGTCATCCTTTCATTGCAATATGTTTGCCTGGGTCTTCAACGTTAATTTTTCAATGTGTTTTGTGTGATAACCTGTCAACTACTTTTATAAACTACCCTGTAATCCCTAATTTTTTCCCCTTCTAATCAAGTCTCTCTGGTTCTTCCCGTCCTTTCATATGTGGCATCAATTCCCAGACCTCCTGCCATCCCGGTTGCTCACCTATGAATTCTTTTTTCCATCAAAGTTTGATTTTCTGTTTTTAACATTTTTATTGAAGTATAACATACATATGATAAAGCACAAAAATTTTAAGTGCCGTGCTCATTGAATATGTATACATCATTAAGATCTTTACAAGCCCACAAAAATAGAATCTTATCAGAGACGTTTAATATTCTACAGGTCGGAACTGTTGTAATCTAGTTAACAATTTCCCTACTGATGGAATGGCAAGTTGTGTCTTTTCTTCCTTTTTTGCTATGAAAAAAATATTTTTTAAATATGACTTTTCACATTATTTTTCTCCTTAAACTAATAATACCTGCTTGGTGTAAAAATTTCAACATTTTACAAATGTGTGGTTTAGGAAGAGAAAGCCTCTCTTATGCACTTTCTCTTGAGAGCCTCTGAAAACCTCAGGGAGGAAAATGCAAACATTATTATCTTTCTGTATTTTATTGAAACTTCTGAATGCCTCTAATTAGTCATTGTCATGTAAAACTTTTCATACTTTATAGAATCATATAGGCCCTAAGGTATCCTATACAACAGATGGGATTCAGGAAGTCCATGAAATTTTGTGGTTAAAAAAATTTAAATTATATTCTCCTTTTCACTGCCTTCAATGATGAATAGAAGCAACAGAGCACAGAAAGAGTAGCAGCACCTGGTACTTTGTCATGGATTGAAATTACCCCCATTTTCATATCAGATATCTCTAAATATTCAGTGTGCTCATGAGATAGACCCATGGCTACATCTTCACCAAAGCTTCTTGTTCCCCAAAACTAGCATGCACTTTTGAGCCTCTTTGTTCATAACTCATCTTGTCCAGGATCCCATCTCCCTGGGAAATACTCACCTGCAGAGATAGGAAGCCAGATTTTTCTTATCCTGTCATTATGACATTGGTTTTGTAACCTTGTTCAATTTTAGCCAATAATTCCAGACTAGCCATAGTTTTAAATTTCCCTCCTGTCTTCTAACACATAATCTATCCCTCCTGATTAAACAATATAGGTATGTTTTATACAGAAGAAGCTCTCCTACCTAATATGATTGGCACCTGCACTTGGTGAATTAATTGGACAAGTTGATTAAAGACGAGTAATGTGAAAATGACATGTCTGTTCTAAACAGTTTAACTAAAAACACACAAAGGCATATTCACTTGCCAGTCAATGAATGTAGGACCAAAGCTCATTCTCTGAATCTGGGTCGTCTGGTTGGAATTCAGTGTCATCTTTCTCACTTAGAACACCCTTAAACACATCACTTGGGATTTCGAGGTTCCTATTTCTTCAAAGTGAAGTGAGATTGCAAAGATAGTTGTGAAAGCAACTGTGTACAGAATCTTTCTAGATTTTAATGACTTTCTTTCTTCAGTTGCCTTGCCTACAATTAATGGGCAGCAATTATTTTTACTGATGAGCTTTTACTAAATCACTCAACATGATTTTAAAAGCAACAGTGCTCTTGCTTTCTGTCCCCTTTTTTCATCACTGTATATTCCACTTATTTATATTGTCTAATAACAAACCAAGCATAATTAGCATTATCAAGTTTGTGGGAAAACAAACAGCAATTGGTTCTTGGTAAGGAAGAACTAAGATAAGATTGAAGTGAAGGGGCCAACAAACGAAAGACTCACTACCCCTGAGTAGAAATTGGTATGCCAAAAATATGTCAGTGAGTTTTACAGGAAAAATAGACATGTTGAATCTGGCAAAAAAAAAAAAAAAATTGTGTGGTGGTCTGTGTGGAGAGCCACCACCACAAAAATAGTATGTATCCATTTCGTATCACTTTTATTCACTTTTACATTTCTAAATTCTTTCTTCCCCAAGCTTCTGTAAAATTTCTGTGAAAAAGATCTCAGAAAAATTAGCAGGGTTTTTTGTTTGGCTTTTTTTTAAATCAAAGGGTTTAGAGATTTTTAAAATCTAAAAAAAAAAATACAGGCTTTGGAATCAATGACTCAATGTTAGACATTGAAGTCTGAAACCGTACCATTTCAATAGAGTTGGTTAGGAATAGCAAGAGAACGTTTAGGCTTAATCGGCACCTCCCACTCTCCGCTGCCCCCCTCCAGTTTGGCAGACAAATTTACTTAGGATTGGCCAGCATGTGAAAAGTCTGTATGCAAATGTCACACATGCTCAGCCCAAACAACTATTGTATAAAAATATTTAAAACATGTATGCTTTAAGATTTCTTTTACAAAAAAAAAAGTTCAATAACTTCTAAATTGTTAGAGAATAGCTAGATTTGCTTTCTAGCAAATTTTGCAATTTAGTGCCAAATATTATATTTTTAAAAACCTGCATGAAAAAAAATTTGTTCAGTACTTAAATCCACCTGGTTTAGTCAACTGAAAAAAAAGTGAACTATCTTTAAAATTAGTGGGAGCAATTTTGTGTAGAACAAGATAGCATAACAAAAGGAGAAGAATGCAGCTAGAGTTTCTAGCAAATCTTTAAAATGACAGTCTTTTGTGGACATACATTTTAGAGGTAAACGGTTCTACACACCTTAGTAGCTCCACAAAGCACTACCACATTTTAATGCAATATTGGAGTTTTCACTACTTCTAAGTTTGTGATATTTTTTATATGGCTAAAGTCACTAGAAGTACAGCCTCAGGATATGTACTTCCCATTTCCCCTGGTTGAATATGTAGTATAGTATCTTAGAAGTTTCCAGGGTACAGGTACAGAAAATCTTCTCTCCCACAATTACCATGGAGTACTGCAAGAAGGCCTCGAACCAAGGCGCCTGAATGGTTTGGCATGGGAAGATCAAAGAGTAACCAGCACTCTGATTCCACCCATGCGATGCCTTGGCTGTTGAAGGCCACTGGGGTTGCACCTATTCGTGTACCTGACAGCTGGACACTGCAAGTAATGCCCGGACGCCACTGTTGATCAGCCTCACTTCATCCACCACAGCTGCTGGACATTTGACCTGCACCTTGCACAGCGGTCCTTTGCCTCAGCACTTTCTGTGCTGGAGATAGGCTCTGAGAACATTCCAGCTCTTGGGGTCCGACACTTTCTATGAGCTGCACTGTGCCCCCACCAATCCATATGTTGAAGTCCTAATCTCCAATGTGATTCTATTTGGAGATAGGGCACCAGGACACAAGCACAGAAGGCCACTGAGGACACAGGAAGAAGAAGACTGTTGTCTGAAAGCCAAGGAGGGAGGCCTCACTGGAAACCATCCCTGCCAGCACCTGGGTCTTGGGCTTCCAGCCTCCAGAACTGGGAGAAAACAAATTTCTGTTGTTTAAGCCACCAGTCTGTGGCATCCTGTTGTGGCAGCCCTCGCAAACTAACACAAGCTCCCAACCTGGCAGCACCAGTGCTCATCTCTCTCCACAATGTCCCAACCCCTGCCCCTCCCTCTAAACTTCTGCCTTTTCTTTTCAGGCCCTGAAAGAAGCTCTTACACAATTTTTCTTCTCTAAAATTGTTTTTAATGACCATCAGAAAGAATTTGATGGCCTATCACAATGGAGCCCCCAAATCTTAGAAATGCTGCCTTAGTCCATTTGAGTTACTATAAAGGAATATCTGAAACTGGGAAATTTATAAAGAACAAAGGTTTATTTAGCTCATGATTTTGCTGGCTGGAAGACTGGGCATCTAGGGAAAGCCTCAGGCTGCTTCCACTCATGGGAGAGGGCGGAGGAGGGGCTGACGGGTACAGAGAGCACATGGCGAGAGAGGAAGCAAGGGGGGAGCCAGGTTCTTTTCATTTTATTTATTTATTTATTTGAGACAGGGTCTTGCTCTGTTGCCCAGGCTGGAGTGCAGTGGCATCCTCATAGCTCACTGCAACCTCAAACTCCTGGGCTCAAGCGATCCCCCTGCCTCAGTCCCCCTAAAGTACTAGGGTTACAGGCATGAGCCACAATGCCAGGCCACCAGGCTCTTTTTAACAACCAACTTTTGGGGGAACTTTTGTGGGAACTAATAGAACAAGAACTTAGTCGCCCTCCTTTCAGGGTATTAATCTATTCCCGAGGCACTTGTCTTCATGACCCAAACACTTTCCATTAGGCCCCACCTCCAACATTGGGGATCAAATTTCAACATGAGGTTTAAGGGACAAACATCCAAACTACAGCAAACACAAATGCTAGTTTCCCCTCCCTGGAGAGGAAAATAAGCATTTTCATTCATCTTGATGAGTCATCCTACTAAAAAATTAGCAGAAGAACTTTGCTCAAGCTACAAAGTAAAACACAAATTTTGTCTTTGTATTCTGTTCCATATATTTATTTTTTAGCCTTAAGAAGAAGCATGTGTAGAACAGAGGAGTGAGCCTAGGTTTTAGAGCCAGATAGACTCAAGCTAAAGTGTAAGTATAAGCAGGTTAGGTTATCTGACCACGATGACCCTCAATTCTTCTACTTTTCTGCAGAAGTTGGGAAGGTAATATTCAAGTCACCAGACTACTGAGATAACTGAATAATTTCAATAGATGTTCAGGGTTTTTTTTTTTTAATATTTGTAACAGTGACCCTGACCTATGAAAAGATCGAGCTGTGCTCCATCAAATAAAGATAGTAAAGGACATTAAATACATTCAGAAAAATATTTTCTAAAGATAGTTAAAAGACCAAAGTGTTGGTACTTGAGTATTCTTTCCGGATCTAGAAAATTTCTCCTAAGGAGCACCTCAATTCCTCTACCATGCCAAATTAACCAAGTGTTGTTATTCTTCAGATGAGACATTTCAGTTAAAAACATCCTCAGAATTAAATGAATCACATTTGCCAGCTTGTTTAGAAATTTAAATATCATTTGCTCCTGGGAGATGTTTTTCTCGTTCCGTATAAGTGAATGTCAAGATATTTGAGTAAGAGGTTCTTAGTGGACATAATTTCAGGTATATCTGGGATTTAAATCTTATTTTTATTTTCTAAATATTTAAAATAAACTCTGGTAGACAAAGGAAAGATCTGCTGCACAGAGACCTTGGGTAGGCTCCTTAACACAGGAAGAAATCAATTGTGAAATAGGTAGCTATGACACTACAAGAATTTTGGTCTGTGGGAATAGGACGGACCATTGATTGCTGATGTGGACTATGTTCCCTCCCCCTGCAAATAAGTAACTCTATAAGAAAGCAGTAATCCTTATTTCTGTTCTCCAGAGCTTTTACTCCCCAAAAGCTAGAGGAACCATAAATGTCATGACCACCTTTCTTAAAAAGCCAAGAGAGAAGACAAGACAACATCTTATGGTTGCATTCACTCACTTTGGTCCAAGACTGTATTTGTTTCTGTGCTGCTTGTTTACGGAATTGATAGTAAAAACAAGTTGAAAACAACCTTTTCGAGTCGGAAGCATTATTCTCACCCGTCTTTGAACCCCAACCAGCTTTCGTGGCCAGGCAGGCGCAGCTCATTTCTCACATGACAGAACAGGAAACTGAAGCCCAGGGAGCAAATTGCATCTTTCATTTTGTCAACTGCAAAGTCCTCTGAAAACCAGATGGCTCAACGTAGCAGGAAATATTTCACCATTGCAAAGATAGGGCACAATATTGGTTAAACTAAAATTTTTGTGGTGGTCACCAAGACCACTTGTGGCATGAAAAATAAATTCACACCATGCTTTTCCCCTCAAACATAGAAATATTAACCAGACCTTTCTAATGAGGGTCTCTGGAAGGGAAGAATAAATGCAACTCGGCAGAGAACCCTCACACGTCTGAAATTCTTTCCTGAAGCCACATATCTCAAATTTGGGGTTCGGCAAAACCCTAAATTGTCCTCTCAAACACGTAGAACCATGTGTTTTCAGAGAAATTTGAACTCATGTGTTTCTGATTGACTCGAACAGCAAGGCCCAAAGGATTTTTACAAGCTTTTCTCAGGAAACGTTTTGTATTTCAAACTGGATAGTTGTATTTAACAAAAAATAAACCAAATGTAAACCCCTACCTGTGGAGCATTAATTTGAACCAAAGACCACAAAACTACCTTTTTAAAGTGAGAACAATTGGTTTCTGGGACACACTGGGCCAAAAGCGATTTTCTCTTCTGTACTTGTTCAGTTTCAAATTGTGAGAATAAAGCTCTATAGAAAATCCAAAATATCGCTTTTTAAAATCCCTACTCTAAATAGTAGATGTTATCATTATTGAACTTTATTAAAAAAAAAAAAAACTTTTTTAAAAAACACATTTTTTTTCAAATGGTCGAGGAAATTGTCACACAGCTGAGTTAGCATTTCAGGGCTAAGTCTATGACATCAATTTAAAAATTAAGGATTTTTATCTGACATTCACAGATGTACTAGTAACCTGTTGTACTCAGGGGATTTCAAACTCTTGCTTCTAATATCCACTGGATTTCAAAAGCAAATTCCAGACCAAATATTTGGAGTAACTTGAGTTTTGTCTATATACTATCTTCTTACTCTTTTAAAGGAGGTTTACAGAAATTGGACCGTTAAGAGAAATGATTTCTTACCAACCATAAAACCAGGTGCTCGGAAGCATTCATTAACAACTAGGGCTTTCCTGATGAGTTCCAAAGCTGTTTGGATTTCCTCCAGCAGTAAAATGAAATAAATACCAGTCAGTTGTGTTATCTAGTACTGGTAAAATTCGATGAAAAGTAATAATAAAGATCAAAATTTTTTGCGGAATATGAATATTTCAACATCTATATCTATGTATAGATAGAGAGATATTATAGATGGATAGATAGATGATAGAGATATATGTCTCCATAGAAAATTAAATAAAAAATTGTATGGAGCAGTCAGTATCATCATAATAAAAAATGTATGCACCCTAGGGCCGGTTCCTTGTGGTAGGAACCAGCACAATGTACTTTGTAGGCCACGTGCTGCTGGTTGATGTCAGTCAGTGGGGGCATCACTTTCAGAGTTTATTAATACCTCCCTTTACCAATAACTCCCTACCCTGTAATCCACTTGCATTTAGGGAAAACTAAGAAGAAAGAAATAAACTTTTCATTTTCCCATAATTCAAACTTCAAGGTATCATAACCTGACCCTCTGAATGGGAAAAGATAACATTCCTCAAATTATAAATATATTTACTCTGTCATAAAATATAAAGGCTGAGATTTTAAATAATTGCCACATTATTTTCCTTTAACTAAAAGGGAAATCCCACAGCCTTTTAAAACAAAGAAGATTATCTGCTCTTCCCTGTAGTCTCTTAAGGAAGACTGAAAATGTTCTGCTGTTGGAAAAGTCACCCCTTGCTATTGAAAAGCCCTTGTAAATCCCCTTTCAAACCCATTTATTTCATGAAGCTCTTCATTTATGTCCTATCAATGGTGCTTTACCCCTTTGCACAACGTGGTTAGAGGAAAGGTCAGAAGAAAGACAACGGAAAGTAAACTGCAGTCAATTGTCTGTTGCCTCTGAGATCTGTTAACTCTCAGGTGATTTTTTTTTCACTTAACTTCTCTTTGTGCTTCTATTTGTGCCATAATCCACCAGCCAACAACTCTGCCACTTTGAATGAAAAATGTAACAAGGATAGGACAAGCCTGGACACTTGTCCTATAGTCACATAGGATCAAATCTAAGCTATGAAAATTGTTATGTCCTAACATAACACATCATTTTCCTCAAGGATAAGTTGACCTCATATTTCACAGCATCAGAGAGAATATATATTTAATTTGGAAGATTTATGCCTCCTGTTTTAGAGAAAGAAATGTATACATTTAATTCTTATAAAAACACAAACATGTTCCTGTTTCTTTGTGATATGTTTTTTACTTTTTTTTCCTTCAATAACAATGGCTAGGCAGATTTACCCTTTACAAACATATTCTTATGTACATACATG
This sequence comes from Cheirogaleus medius, assembly GCA_008086735.1. Lineage (NCBI taxonomy): Eukaryota > Metazoa > Chordata > Mammalia > Primates > Cheirogaleidae > Cheirogaleus > Cheirogaleus medius. The sequence goes on along the minus strand of VBSM01000605.1, from coordinate 7,911,955 downwards.
TGTGTGTGTGTGTATGTATAAAATACATTCAAAGTAAATACCTTAATTCTGTTTTTGTTTTCAATACTGGTAAAACCACCAGCTTTAGCAGATCTTCCAGGAGTTAACATCACTTTTTGGATGAGAAACCATTGAAAAGGAAACGAAGTCACCAGGATGTTTTAGTGTCTTCAGTGTGAGCCAGTCTCTAATAGACCTTGATCTATCAGAAATTATTATCTTCTACAAGAAGCTAGTAATTTCTCAGGTAAGGTGGTTAGGTACACAGGGCTGAACATAACAGAGACACGATTACGTGAGACTATAGAATAGATTCACATTTCCCCATGTAAAAGAGTGGACCTGCCCCCAAAGCTGGAGCTAAGAAGTCCCTTAGGTTTTATCCAGGACATTTTCCTTCTTCCAGGTAAGCAGGTGAGGTGACAATTCTGCTCTCTGTTGAAGTCACCAGGGAAGGAAATCCCACTGCTCTGCCCAGCAATACATTTGTGCCTCATAGCTCCTACCGCTATAAGAAAGGTTAGGAAAGAGCTGAGATTACTATATCTAAAAGTATTACAATATGGATTGCTACTGACAGCTAAAAATAACATTCTCTGTCCTTTGAGGAAAGACTGAGCCATAAAACGTTTTTCAAATTGCAAAACAAGTACCACAGACATATGAGATACATTTTTCAGACTTAAGACATCATACACATTAGGCAAGATAAAATGAGTGCTTCCTATTTAACTTAGAGAATAAAATTATCACAAAATTCCCCTCATTTAAAATAAATACTCAATTGGCAGCTTGTCAAAGCTTTTGTTCCTACTGAAATTGATTGGGAAAATCGGCTGAGGGATGCAGAAGGAAGGGCTGGAGGTGGGGTTCGAGGATGAGTCTGAGTGAGCACCGCTCCACCTCATTGGTGAAATAAATGAATGGCAGAGAGGAAAAGAGGGAGAGACAAGGAGGGTGGGCAGAAAGCAATAAGAGAAGAAGGTAGGAAGAGAGAGAGTGAGGGGGAGAGGAAGGAAGAAGCTTCATAAAGTGGTTTATCGAAAATGAGCCCTAGAAACCTGGCATCCTTCACAGTATCCTGGTGTATTAAGATTCCCCAAGCAGACACTCAACAACAATAACAGCAAAATCATTCTTCTTTTGCACTCCTAGTGGGAGGTAATAGTGGCAAGAGAAAAGTATTAATAATTCTATCCAATTCCATGACTGCAGACATTAAGCAAACTGGTAAGTGACTCCTGTATTATTGGATTAGACAATTTGCACAATAAATAACTTTATAGAATTTCAATACTTTCATGCTCTAGCCAAAAAATAAAAATAAAAATACTTTAGTCCCTTTATCCTTTTTTCCTTCTGAATAACAATAATTCATTCCAATTTCTAGGGACTAAAAATTCAATTTCACTCAAAGTAACTGCTCAGTTACCTTTTACCAGCAATTTCTGTAATTTGCAACTTAAAAAAAATCTTAAACCAAACTTCTTCCATCTCTGTGTTTATGTATTCAGCTTAAATTACACTCTTTTGTGTTCATAAATATGCAATATTTTCATTTTATTGAGTCATTCAGTGTTTCAATAATCATATCCTAGAAATATAAACCCTTTCAGGTCAAGATTCTCTTGTTTTTACCAATTTCTACCATGCTATGCATTCTATAGAGGTTGAATAAGCAATTAGAATTTGTTAATTGATTGATCATTCAGTGATTCCAGAAAAAAAAATAATAAAATACATCAAAGAGATGGAAAAGAACAGAGAGGGAAGCCAAGAAGGGGATGAGGTAATTTGTTTGAACAAGATGAGGGCCCCTAAGAATAACAAGCAGAGGGCTGGCATGCATATAGCTCGCTCGCGCGCTCTCTCTCTCTCTCTCTCTCTCTCTCTCTCTCTATCTCCCTCTCTCTTCCTGTCTTCCTTGCTCCGTCCCTCTAATCTTGCTGTCCAGATGAAATGAAAAATTGGTTAACTCATTCAAATTATATATCTCACATCAGGCATCTGGAAATTTGGCATTAAGTGGAAACAAGAAACATTGGGTGACTGAATTTTTTTTTTTTTTTACTTTTTAGTTAGATCTCAGAATTTCAGGGAGAAGGAACAAATGAAACAACTTATTAGAATGATAGTGTAATAAAATAGTGGCTAACTAAGCCATTTTGGAAGCCATATTTTGAATATGGAATGAAGAAGAGAACAGAGCGAGGTGAGATTCAAGGACGTGGAAGAGAAATGGTGTAGGTTTAGTTATTTTATAGGTTGTCACACATTAAGATGACAGAGTGTTCACACTGAAGGTATAAACTACCTCCTTTTTAAAGAACAGTATATTTTTAAAAGAGAAAAGACAGTTTTAGAAGCACACATATCCTAAAAATTTTCTAATAAATAGCAGCCCATAGCAGCTGGTATGACACGTCACCAGCTTTCCAGCATCTCAATTCACATAGTAAACTGAGCACTCGGGTTTGCCTCGACACACTCTCGCCTGCTAAAAATGGAGAGTTTGACAGGTTTTTAGAAATGTTCTATGAATCCTAATTTGTGAGCAACAGTTTGTAAGTGAGCATGCCAATTAAAGCAAATAGTGAATGTTAATTCATTGACATGGTATTTCCACATGGAAAGGAAAAATAGCTTGCAAAGAAATAATGAGAAAGTATTTACTGATTGAATGTTGCATCATTTATTAGTTTTCATTTCTTGATTAATCACCAGTAATTGTTTACTGAAAATGTACCTTGCGCAGTAATTTACACCTTAGGTAGTTAGGGTCCACTCATCATTGGCTTTGACACTTATTTCATTTAGAATAACAATCAATAAAGCAGGGTCATTTTCCAAGAAAAGCTTTTTCATGCAAGAAGCATGCAAAATTGTCAAATAAATGAAAATAGCCACCATGAATTGTTGAGCTCCACAGTGTCATTTCAAATTAATCTCTATAAGCCATTTTAAACCTTTCAACAATAGCTGTGATACTCAGCTTTCTTCTTCTCTGCTCACAGTAGGAACTGAAAACATTGGCATGGTAAGAACTCGAATGCCATCATAGACAACAAAAGCGAGCTAGAGAGGGAGAGAGAACGTAGTTCTGCATTGTTCGTGTGAGAAGCAGAGTGGGGAAACATCCTACCTAATGTCCAGGCCCACAGTTGTGCCTGGTAGAAAGGCCCTGCCCAACAGATAAGAAAAGAGAATGATTGTACAGTCTCAGCAGTGAAGAAAGCTGAAATTGCACCAGCGCCGCCATTTGCTTTGTTTGTACGGGGCACTGTGTGTCTCAAGCACTGTATAAATAACAGCTATCTCCATATCTACTAAAAAATTACCATCTTTTTCTTTTATTCTAATTAGCACAGAAGACTAATTTTTAGTGGAAAACTTAACTTTGGAAAGTTTTTTCTGACTGATTTTTATGTAAAGTTATGAATAGAGTAAGAGCTCTACTAGAGAAGGAATGCATAGTGTGTGAAAAATGAAAAACCAGAAGTCTGCAAGAATGAAAAGTAATCAGTTTTTAGGTTGATTGCTTTTTAAATAAATTCATTAGCTGTAAATTGTCAACCCGTACGTAGACACAGCAACACAATCAGAAAAGGAACACGTTTAAACCTGAGCACTCTCAAAGTTAATAAATAGTACTCTTTCACACATCTACTAAGCAGGTAACCAAGTCACCACAAAGGAAAAGAAAGTGACTAGAATTTCAAGATTTATTAAAAATTCCAGGAGGTGGGAAAAGTAATCTGCATTTTTAAGGGATTTACAATGATACTTTTATTAATAGAAAGAGCAACTATAGATATTGAAGAGCAAATGTGAGTTATGAATTGTTCTTTTAATTCTTTGTTAGGTATGTAAATGTAGTGAAATTAAGGGGAAAAATCTTAAGACTATTCTAAAGATGTAATATTAAAAACACCTTCTGAAACTCCCAGTAAAGGTCGTGCTATCATTTTATGTGCTCAGATACCACGTCCTCCCTCATGTTCCATTAACCACTGACTTGTATAACAAGCTAGAAGGAGCTTGGCTCAGGAAGTAAACAGACATTCAATCACGTTTCTTTCAACCACCAAATGAGTCAAAGTGAAAACAATCCAGTATTGATTATACAGGGTCAAAAGGCAAAAGAAGTTTAGAAAAAGCAATATTCACTTCACATGGACTACAAAGTATTTTACATAGCCGCAAAGATAGGAACTTCTGCCTACTATAGATATATTTTTGTGGGGGGAAAAATATCTGGGTCAGAGTTGTTAAATGAGAAATATCTGTAAATAAAACAGCAAAGACAAGAAAGCTTCTGGGAAATGCATAAATACTAAAAGTAGGGAAATATATTGACTAGTGGGTAGAATGTACGCCAGGCACATGGAATTGCTGTCGGAAATCTCTGGATTTTCATATTTCACTGTACCTCTAGCTAAATAATGATGTGATACTTTAAGTTGGCCTTGACCAAATGTTTCACCTTATCCTACCCAAATAAAAATTTGCAGACCAAGGGAAAGCTCATTTTAAGATACCCCACATTCCCTGTTTCAAATTATCACAACAACCTGTGTCTGAAGACTTTGTCACCATAATTTCGAATGCACTCAGGTAAAGCACAGACTTGTGATCACAACTCCAAAACTCAAAACTATAAAGTCTATCCTATGTGACAAAGAAATGTTATGCCTTTGAAAGGAGAAATAGCACCCGACAATGAAAATTGAATCCCGGAAATAACCAGGTGATTTAAAGCTTTCTAGATAATCACCAGCAACTAGAATGATAATACTTTAATGACATATTATATTTAAATAGCACCTTTCAAACTCCATCATGTTAATCTACACAACATGTTCATAAAGTAAGAAGGAATGGGTATTACTCCCATTTTAGATTAGAAAATTGAAGGGTAATAGAGGACGGCTTACTGAGTTCTCTCCTGTCCTAACAGTGGATCCAGGATTGGATACTCAGGTGTGGTATTCATTAGATTTCAGGGCCTCCAAACTGATTTAGGTGGTGGAGTGAGTTGGCCTCTGGTGTATTTTTTAGCACTCGTTGGTAGACACAAGAATTTCTCAGGGGTTTGACCAAATCTCAGGCTTTCTTCACTTCCCGCCACCACCTGGCAGGTATCCTATTCCGCCTTCCTGGGACCTAGAGAAACAGCATCGAAATCTCCATCAAACCCCTTCTTAGTCCTAAGGCTCTGCCACACACGGAATGCAGAAAATCAAGTATGCCATGGGTTATGGACTTTTCAGGGTACACATTTTTCTGTTTCCTTAGCTCCAGTCATCTGAATCTAGCCTCTCCTCGGCCTTGTCACTTGAGAAATACCTGTCTTTATTTTTACTTTATATCAACCCTCAGCCTAAGCTGACTTCCCTTTCTGGCCCACATTTATACAAAGCTCAGACTCTTTTCCCTAGATCAGGAAGAATGCAGGCTCATCTTTCCAGCATTCTGGGACATGTGGCTAACTTGAATTCCAACCCCAAAGCATTTCTGCCTTGAACAAAGGTGCAGGAGAAGACACAAAAAGCAGGGAGACTAATTCCCCTCCATGCATCAAAATATGGGCTAGAACCCAGGAGTTCAGACCCCAGATCAAGGCAGTCATCCAACATCAATGACTCCACCAGTCCCCCTGCCACTTCCAGCACGACTGATAGCAGAGCCGAGTGCCAGGGTAGGTGCCAACGCCACCACTGGCAGTGTCTTGCAGGAAGAGGGTTTAGCATCCACCTCGCATCTTGCTCCAGAATCTCCATGCACCTCACTTCTAACTCACGCCTGTGCTTTCTTCCCGCACACTCTGTTCTCTGAACAGCAAGGTCTCACCTTGTTTTTTATTTGTTGCTCAGCAGGAGCCAAGTGCTCTTTAGACAAGTGATCCTTTTTTTTTCACTTAATACAAAGAACTCTATACAAGTGCACTGTTTATATTGAACAGTCAGCAGACGACATGCTGTCTACCTCAAAAGGACATTTTAATATGAATAATCAGTAGGACTTCTCACAAGTGGTTTTAGGGAGATGCTCTAAACCATGTACAAAGGGCTAATAAGAATAATGCCTTTGCACAGGGCTCTGTCATCTATAAAGCACCTTCACATATTTCATTGCATTTGTAGGTAAATTCTCCCAACCAAGTACTAATCAGGCCTGATCCTGCTTAGCTTCCGAGATCAGATCGGGTGCATTCAAGGTGGTATAGCCATATACTCTAGGTAAAATCTGACCTTCATTCTCCCCACATGTATAAATAATGTTACAAATGTTATGCAATATTTAGACACATTTAGAAGTTTATAATTCAGTTATAGAACTGACCTAAGAATTTAAACATCATTTATATTATTAATTTTATTGGTAAGGTGTTTTTTAAAATGAAAAGTGAGTTTTTGATCATCTGCTACTTGTGAACAACAAATGCAGTCTTTTCAGTCCCTGTAAACATTAGTCATTTTCAGAATGTTGTTAAATACTTGACAAACTATTAAATATTCTCTAACTTTTTATTTAGTTGTGAAAAAAGTTACAAATTTTGAAGTTAATAGCAGTAATACTTCCTTAAAGATAGATTTTTTAAGCCAACCCTCTTAACATTGAATGATTTGTTCAATATGACTTGTTAAGTGAAATTACTTACTAAGTCTATAGAACATTCCTTCTGAGTTATCTAATTCAGTCACATAGCTCAAAATACTATTTAGATACCAAGAACAACTAACTTCATATTTCTAGCCCAGACTTCTGTTCTGAATTTCTATGCATCCAACAACATCCTAGATATATTTACTTATAATCATTTTCTTAGACTCATTTTAAAATTAACCCATCTGAAAATTATTGCCTGATTTGATTTCCATGCAAAAAAAAATCACGCAGTAAAATCAAAATTATCTTTTGGACATTTGGGGTTTGAATTAATGGGATTTTATTATAGTCAAAGATGTTTTTTATAATAGATTGCTTTGGTTAATTTTTTTTCCTAATAGCTTCTTTCAGAATATTCCTGCAATTAGCATACACGCACACAGGCACATGCATACCTATACACAAATACAAACATGTTTCCAGAGAGGATGTCTATAAAAGAGAAATTTTGTCAATTTAATAATTCTGAAGTTGAATTTTTCATTATTTTAGAAAATGAGGCCTCTTTTTATATTTATTAGGCTATTTCAAATATTGGGGAAAAAGGCATTTATCATGATGCTCCGGATCCTGAGATGGAGGTATAATGTTTTTAATAGATCCAATGAGACAGCAGCAGGAACACATTATCAGCTAAGAACAGATTTCCTGTTTGTTCGTTTAGAAACTGTTCTTGTATGTGTTGGCTAACAGCAGGTAATTATTTTATTAATGAAAAAATAGGGGAAATAACATCATTCAATATATGTCTGAACAGTGTCTCTTAGCTTTATCATCATCTTTGCATGAGACTCAAATGCTGGGAAACTGACAACGGCCCCTCAGACAGCAATAGCTTTCTCTAATACTTTCACTCCCATCACAGAATTTCCCCAATCACTTGTGTAAATATTTATTATGATTCATATTTCATGCCTCAATGAATTTTAGTTACTGATGCATTTATAAAATTTCGCTCATCTTTGCTCATTTTCTTGTGTACGCCCCTCCCCCGAAAATCTGTTGAATGAATATAGAATGAAGTAATGACTTAAAACATGAACTCTGTAGCCAGAGTGTCTGGGTTCAAGTCTTTGTGTCTCTTCCTATAAGATGTATGATCTTGGGCAAGTTAGTTAATAGCTTTGTGCCTCAGTTTCCTCATTTTTAAAATGGTTAAAATAACAGAACCTACTTTGTAGGCTTATTCTGAGAATTAAATGAGCTAATACTTGTGTAAAGCCATAATAAATAGTATACTTGCATGATAAGCAAATATTTGAATGAATTGTAAGTTTTGCAGAGTAACAGTTGGATGTTAGGGATGCATATTTCTACAAATAGAGAGTAGCACTCAAATTCCTGGGAATTCAGATTTTCAGCAAAGGCAACTGAAACTAAATTAAGCAGTTAGCATAAAGTTATGTAGGCTTCTGAGCGTCACGGACAAAGGGAAGACACAAAGCACATGCAAAGTATGCCTTGCGAGAGATTTCTGTACTGGTTAGTTTATAACCTACTCTCTTTTATTGTATGAAATAAGGTTATGAGTTCACATATCTAACTTTCTCTTGAGTTTTAACCGAGTGATAAAGGATAGAAGAAGTAAAGGAATCAGTGTGAAGAGTGTTTAACAGAAAATGACAGCTAACAGTGGAAAGAAAACAGGACATTGGTGGCTGCTTTTGGCATGGTGTCCACAAATAGCTCAGTCTATGAAAATGGGTTTGGCAGATACAAAAGAAAGGCCCATTTTATACATACATACTTCCCAAATCTAAATGTAACAATGATTATGATCCTCTCAAAAATCCTTTTAAGTTTATTCAAATCAGTGTGTAAAGGTTGCACACACCTGCACAAACACATACACACATACACTGCAAAAATGGCTTTCCTTAGATTATCTCAACTAATGTTGCATCAATATAGAGCATATCAACTCATCTAAACATCTCATTAGCATATTACATTTTATATTTTTTAGATTTTCATTTAATTGTTACTGTGGAAATATACCTATTGAGCATATCAGTGGCTTAGAGTTTTCAAGTAGTAATAGAAGCAAAAACATAAAGTTGATAACTAAATTTAATGTCATAAGAATAAAAGGTGAATAAATTCCAGTGGGAATATAAATTTTTATGTAGTAGGACAAGTGAAGCTACAGGTGAGATCTTACAAAACAGCTGAAAAGAAAAGAATAAGAAATTGGAATTTCTGTGGAATCATATCTTTACCTCACTCCTTGGCATGTTATCTACTAAAGGACATTTCCACTAAAGGCATGAGATCAATGAAACTTTTCTTGTTATTTTCAAAAGAAAAAAAAAGTTTGGAGTGACATCTTGGTTAAGTCAAGCAAGGTTTGGCAGAACCCATATAAAATGATACTTTTCTGCATGAAACTGACTAATTTGCTAAAAGCAAAAACGAGACCAAAATTACAGACATCCTTCAAATTTGGACTTTTATTAGAAAAATAGGAAAAATCATGCAACTGAAGAGAAACATGAAGAATCAGTAACAAAGTTAATGGCAAATATGTTTAAAGAGAAAACATATTTCCTTATTTAGATGATATCACATGATGTCAATAGCATTTAAAGCAAAAGAGTAAGTATTTTTCCAGGACATGCTTGTGTACATTTTGCTTCACAATTCGGTAAATACACTGATGTCTAGAATATGAATTATGTCAGGGCCTACATGTAGTGAATACATAATGGAAAAGTGCTCAAAAATTTTATTCTCTTTTTCATTGAATGTTCACAGTACACAAAAAGAGATATTTCATTTAACTAATGACTACTTATGGTCCAAGGTATAAATTAGAAGAATATGCCATGATTTCTACAAATGAACTCCAAATATAAGTGCATAAGGAAAATCATTGTTTCATGAATAAAAGGTTTTGACCAAATGCCAATCTACATAGTATTTACTATTCACAAAGAACTGATAGTGATCTAAAAATAAATCTCAGTGCTAGAAAAAACAATAAAAATCAAAACATAGTCTAGCCACTCAATGCACAGTTCTTCTTTGCTTTCTTCTAAATGAGTAAATAAGCAACAAGAAATTCTATTTTTAAGTAGGTTTTCTATCTGCATTCAAGGTGCTCACACAGATCTTTTATTTGAAGAATGAAATCAAAACATTTCTTCATGATCTTTTCTATGATATCAAGTATTTACTTAAGCAACACATTATAGCAATGTATTCAGTGTCTTGAGTAGTCTGAACCTATCCCTTCAATGTTAAAATATAACAAATGTTAATATCAAGGGTGTAATATCAAGATTCCTGAAGAAGATTTAACTGTGGTCAAAGATCCTAATAGCCAAGAGTCGTGCTATTTTGGGAGATGTTGAGTTTCATGACTTATTAATGAAGTAAATTGATTCTATATTATGGCATATATTTTTAAAATTTCAAGAATGAACATGAAGAAGCACTTTTCAGGGCCAAATGCACAGAGCTGATTCACACTCTATAGCCACCATCATCAAGCCTTCCGACTTGTGAGTGTGACCTGCTCCCCTGCTCAACTTGTTCCAGTGTTAAAGTGGCTTTAGCGAAAATCTCTCCATGATATTAGGTTCACTTTCAGTCCAAATACCTAGAACCATCGAGAAGAACCAAAAAACGCCACCATTTCTGAATAGCTGTAATGCGAGTCAACATGATGTGGTTCAGTAGACATAAGGAGTGAACACAGCACAACTAGATGAGAAAATGTGGTTATAAACCATACTACCTATTAGCAAGAGAGACGTAGTAACCAAGTGAAAGATTTCCTACAATATAAACTATAACATATAATGATAATACTTATTTTGATTTTTAAATATTCTATCTAATTTTGAAAACTATTTTCCTAAATACTTACTTCAATGTGTTGAAGTAAGATTGTCAAGATTGTCACACCCCAATAACTAGCTGTAGGATGTGGATGACTTGAAAAAGCACCAAATTAGGGTAAAAATAAAGAATTGTATATTTTTTATATAAATGCACAATACCAGGAATGATCAATTTTTAAAATATGTAATCTCTTTAAGGCAATAAAAAATGGATGCTTATTTCTAATAAATTATAGATTTGATCATTGAAAAGGAATAAGCACCTGTCATATTTTTTAAAGAATCAAACAATTCAATGCAAGAATATATGAAGTGAAATGAAATATTTGTCTTCTGTTTAAGCACTGATACCCACTCCCAAGCGTGACACTTAATTGCATTGGATCAGGGTTAAACCTTCCCAAAATTCTCCTTTGTATATAACATTACCTTCTCTCACAATTTACTTTGTTTTAAATTTTATTATATTATGGGCAAATATATTAAATTCATATACTTTTGCCCTTTTTTGTTGTCGTATAATATTCTAATGCATAGATATGCCTAAATGTATTTAACCAATACCTTCCTTATAATACTGAAACAACTTAGGGTATTTTATAATTACAAACAATCTGGCAGTTAGAATATTTTATATATACTGTTGCATATTTGCACAGGAAAACTTTTAGAATAATTTCCTAGAGTTTGAATTGTGAATCAAAAGGCCATATTTATAAATGCTGCCAAATAATCCACCAATATGGTCCCAGCCAAGAGCTCATCTATTCTCAATTCCATCTGAACTTTTTAATCTAATGAGTGGAACATCACATAACTTCTTATTTGAATTTGAAGTTATTTGATTATTTGGGAGGTTGAGTGTATTTTTAAATGATTACCACTTTTTATTTCTTTTCTGAATTACTACTAGCTTTTATCCTTTGTCCAGCGGGTTGTTTGTATTTTTGTTGTTGTTGTTGATTTATAAAATCAAATTGTTTTTAGTAACAATAAGAGCAGGAAGAGCAGGTTATTATGCATTTAAAAAGTGCCTGGCACTATGCTAAGAACTTTCCACGGAGGAAACATTTTTCAAGTCACACATACATGAGCTAGAAGGTATCCTTGGACTCAGTGTTACGCTTCTTGTCAGAGATGGAAGGGAGATACCACCCTGTGAATCAAGTTTGACTCCGGTTTGTATTCTTAACCACTACTATTCTGCCTTCCTATTTGTATGAATCAATCATTTTCTAGATTTTAAACCATATAATATTCTTAACATTCCACCGAATATTACTAAAGTGTTTTAACATTTCATTACCTAAAGTGATAAGCTTCCATTATCTGGAAAATTCATTTATAGGAAACCCCTCATTTTCTAACAATGCCAGACAAATATTGCTACAAATTTTTAATAGCCCATTGATCTGTCAATCCCAGCTAGCTAGGGTGATATAGAAAAGCAGGAATTAAAGCAAATCAGTTCTTTGGCCACCAAAAGAATTGCCACAAAGCCGATGTACTAAAGCTTATTTATTTTCTTCTGTATGAGAGAACAGAAGCTCCTACTGCCAGGGCTTTACACATACATATGATGCCCTTCGCCTTCGCTGTACCAAGGTTGAAAGCATTATGCTAGATAGAGGGTGTCACACCGAGGGATGGCACACTCACATCTGCGAGAAATAATCTGGCTAATAGCAACAGGGCACAGAGAAAACTCCTGAAACATGAGCACGGTCATTTCCTTTGGAGTAGAGGCGAATGTTGAAGGCATTATGCTATGAGCAGCTTAATGTGGTCCACTGAAGTCCAATGTAGTCCAATAATGGAGCTGAAGATAACAATAGGGAATATTTATGCGCTGGCATTCCAGGGAGACCAAGAAAGAAAGTCCTTATAGTAGGGTCTACTCTTCAAGAGAAAAACAGTCAGTTAAGAAGGACTCAATTACTCATGCAGGAGCTACATGAAGCAGTGAAGGCACATGTTGGCATGTGGGCTCCGGAAGGAGCAAAACATGAGCAGGGAAGAACTAAAATCAGGCCCTACGCAGAATGTGATGTAATGCCTCTGCTGTGAACCTCCACACCTTACGTAAAGGGATCCCTGTATAAAAGGCTTGGCTCACTGTACCTGTGCAGAAGGTAAATTCAAGCCAAACAAGATGCCATCCAGGAACACAAGAGTGGAAACAGAGGCACCTTAAGGAGGGAATGTATAGTTGGGATTTAACAGAAATTATGGGGAAAACTTTAGCTTCTGCTACCTGTTGAATTAAAAATTCAAACCAAATGCCCAAGAGGCACAGCAGTTCCAAATGGCATCCAGATTATAATGGCAATAACCGTAATACTAACACATCTGCTGAGTGTTTCACATGCACATTATGTCATTTAACTTTCACAGCTTCCCATGGGATTCGTACCAGGGGTTATTACCTCCATTTTTCAGGGAAGGACACAAAGGCTCAGAAAGGTTAAATATTGCGCCCTGTATCACAAAGCTAATGAGTGATACAGCCACGACCTGAACCCAGCTCTGTCTCCAGAGACTGTGTAATTAATGCCTACATCAAGTTCATAACAGAATATCCCTAAGTTATCAAAAATAGGCAAAGTTTGTTACTTTATGATCTAAGAAACATTTTTAAAAGTATTTCCATCAATTTTTTTCACGATTTAAAAATCCTAGCCTTGGGCCAGGTGTGGTGGTTCATGCCTATAATCCTAGCACTTTGGGAAGCCAAGGCAGGAGGATTGCTTGAGAGCAAGAGTTTGAGACCAGCCTGGGAAACATAGCAAGACACTGTCTCTTCAAAAAAATTTTAAAAATCAATAGAGCATGGTGGTGCACACCTGTTGTCCCAGCTACTTAGGAGGCTGAGGCAGGAGGATCTCTTAAGCTCCTATTTGCTTATAGATTGCTTTAGATTATTTTCTACTCATTTAATTTTTTAATTTGTTCTATCAAAAATAAAACATTCTGAACGATAGAAAAGAATTTAGCAATGTTTGGTGCATCTTCAACAGGAAACTATAGTAGTAGGGTTAACTATAATGAGATTACATTCATTCATTCATTCTGTTTAGTTTCTTCAGTGCTAGGGTGTTTTAAATTTAATTGACAGATGACTTTCCAGTACGTGAAAGAGTACCTGGCACTTAGTAGGCACTCAATAAATATCAATACTAATGTACTTGTGATTACACAATAGTATTTGCAAATCAACACTAATGTTTATGAGAATTTTCTAGTAGTCTGTCTTCACATGAAGATCCTCCTTTAGAGGAACTTCATAGAAAAAGTTGTGACCAAGTTATGGCAAACATCCAGTGACTATGCATCATATCACTCCCCTTTACACACACACAAAATTTATACTTAAAAATGCATATGAACAACTTGTTGGTGTCATTCCTGATATTATGAAGATTAGAGCAGGGGAATCAACTGTTCTATTTTAGACATTTTAAGATTGTAATATAACAACTGTTAAAAGAGAGTTGGCTATATAAACTTTTTTGGTAGCGATTGGATTAAAACAAAAAAATAGTTTACTAAAAAAAGTTCATATATAGTGTGATCTGCTTGGAGATTAAAGACAGATTTTTAAAATTAACTGTAAGAATGCAAAATTTTCATATAAAAGCTATTTTTAAAGTAGTTTGGGCATACGGTCCCAGAAGAAAACATCTTTTTTTCTTCGCACACACACACAAGCATGCACAAACACACACACATACACAGAAACACACACAGAATTCCAACAACACAACGTTATGAACCTTCCCTTTTCAAACGAAAACGTTTTTAAGCATCAACATAGAAAAAGAGAATACTAATTCACTTATCCTAGAAAACTTCAGCAACCTCTAATAAAAGCAGGTTAGACTAATGCTGCCAGACACAGCAAAAGCAGGGAAAAACTATAAAAACAAACATCTGTTCACCTTTCACAGAATTACACATATAGAAGAACATTTTGCCATATTTTATAGCATATTATTTTTTCTGAATACTAACATGCAATACTAACAATGCAATAATACTAACATATACTTTCTCTACATTATGCATAAAACGCAGAGCTACACACATTCAAAATGCATGAAAGAATCCCCAAAACTTCAGGTTGAATTCAGTCCCTCTTTTATAAATTTCCCTTTATGATTGGCTTTTGAAAACAAATAGTCTTATTTTTTGTGAGATTATCAGAAGAAATAGAAACCAAATATCTAGCCAGATCTGATAAATACATGTAGTCTTGTTGATTTAAAATATTTTATGAGTCAATTACAATGTTTTGTTCTAATTTCTGAATTTACTTTCCTATTTTGGTAAATATAATAGCAAATCTATTGTATACTTTGTGATTGTAAAGCAAATATACTTGATTTTTCTATTGATCTCCCAAAAGAGATGCCCATGTGGTCACGTTTACAATATTTCATGTGCTTCTATTTGAATACCTTGAGTCCAATTTCTGGATGTATTTGCTTTAATTCCAAAATAAACTGTATCCAGTGGCAGCGCTCTTACTGAGATTTCAATATTGAGTTCCAGGCCCTTCACCTCCATGCCAACAGTGCTACAAAGAAAACACTTCCTAGAGCACAGAGACAAGAATTGGCTTCTCCACTTGGCAACAGATCCCATGTTGATGATTTTTAAAAGAATAAGTGTTCAGTTCAAGGACCCTAGAGAGTCTGATGACTACAGCTCCGGTCATTTGAGGGGAAAAGGAAAGAGATTTTTAAAAGCCGGGGTCAGGGGCATGGAATAAAAGACAATTCCTCTAATTTAAAAAAAAAAAATTAAAGCAAAAACAAGTTTTGAGTAACAACATATGGAGCTCCCTATAATTAAATTAAAAACACATAGATACATAGATTCATGTCTTTGATGTGTCTGAACTTCAGATCAATTATACACATGCTAATGTTCAATTTCCATAAGAATAAAGCAAATGACAATTATATGTTGGCTTAATTTTGTTTGACAAAGACACTCTTCAGACCCCTTAGCAAGAAACTTGGTTCTATTCCATGTCGGTTCACTCCTAGAATCTACAAAATTCCATGAAAAAGAAATTAACTAATTTGTATAATAAATAGACCCAATATCCTCTTACCAGACTTGCAGGTCTGGGCCGTCTTAAAATAAAAGGAGTATGAAGAATCACTGGGGTTTGTTAATCTCTCTGCTGAATGAAGGGTTCTAGGAAATGCATGAGGTTGTGGATTTGAAGCACAGGAAGGCACTTGGGTCTTTCAGGTGTCTTGGGAAGAGTTTCAGACCCTTGGGTGACTTCGCTTCTCATGGGTCCTTTCCCTGGGCTACCATTTCGTCTCTTCTGAGTGAAAGAATACAAGGTCATTTTCTGCAAGAGAAAACTGTTACCTGATATAACATTACCACTTAAAAACAATTTCAATCACTCTGTTGGAAAAAGTTAATTGAAGCTTGAGTAAGAGTAGAGTTCCAGATAAAATTTCAAAAACAAACAAAAAAAATATAGTAACAAAGCTCAGTAGAATAATGAGAAAAGGCCAGTTTCTCATTCTTTTTCTACCACTAACTAGTTGTGTGGCTTTGGTGAGCTCACTTAATCTCTCTTGGTTGAATCTCTTTTATACAATGAAGGGCTACCACTAAATTCTGATGTAGGTTCTTTCCAGCTCTACAATTTTGTGATTCTGTGAGTAAAGAGGATTATTTGCTGGGGAGGGCTTACCAGTTATGGCTGGTGAGCACTCCCAGGAAAAGTCACAGCCGGACTGTGGCCTCTGTCTCTGGCACAGATAAAAACGGAGTCCCAGTTAATCTCCATCTCTCAGCTCTTGATGAAGGTGGAGATGGCCACCCCACAGCCCCAGAGAGGATGGAATTGACACAGGGAAGACTCGCCAAGGGAAATCACATCTGCAGATCCATCCCTTCTCACATCACCATCTCCCAGTAGATGAACTGACAATGAGTGGAAGGAAAAAATGTGCTTTAGGCACAGTGATGTGCTTGTGTTGTGTTGTTTTGCCATACAGTATATCAGCAGAAACGTCTTCCCTGCTAAAAGTGTCTGATTCTGAAAAGATCTTTGAAAATAATGAAAATTATACCCCAAAATGTAAAATGGTTGTTGAGATGAGAACCAAAGAAGATCTCAAGAATAAACACACCTCTCAGAAACCCACCCCACGATTGCCACGTGAGCTCCTGTTCCAACGCTAAATAACCTTTGCTAATTCACAGCCGAATCTTTAATCTTCATATTACAGATGCAAATGCACGTGTTTATACTTAGAATGAAAGGCAGTTTGATATAAAGGAATCTTTACTTCTTTCAAATGCTATGTTAAGTGCCACAAATCTCCTGAAGATGGTATTAATTTCCTCTAATAATAATTTCTGGGTCATTAAGTTCATTGCATTTTACTTTACACCCTCCTTATCAAGTACACAGAGCCCTGTGCAATTTCTCCCAGGAGTCCGGCTGCCATATCAGAAAGGCTCACACTTTCAAAGGATTAATGACACCTCTTTGGTGCTTTTAAAAATCCCTTGCTAATCTCCACACTCTCACTCACGCTGGCCCTGCCCAGCTTTGCTTCTGTGCGACACAGTCGACATCTCCACTCACCGCAAATGGGGAGGAAAATGGCTAAGCCAACTCATACTCCTTTTATTTTTTTCACTTCTGGAAGGAATAATGAAAATAAAAGTCATCCCAATGTGCATAAAGTGGTCTTTTGATGAAAGGCATTTGACTACTTGTAATAGGAATCCTAGTTCAATTGAACGATGTGACTTAATATAACCATGTTCACTCAGGACAGCCTAAAAATTGGCTTGACTGGCAAAAGCAGAATTACTCAACCATTTTAATCTGTGTCCTTAATGATACTAAAATTACATTAAGTTGGTATTGACCAAGTCTCATTTGCAAACCACAACTATTGATCCAAGATAATATTATTTATTGATGTCAATCAAAAATCGCTCAAACACAGAGTTCCTCCCTCACACATACCAGATAATTATTTTCTCATCTAATATGTTAGAGTGCTCTAAGGAAACATTGCAGACCATCTTTTTTTTTTCCAGGGGGAACTATGATTTCTTTATCTGGTGTGTCTTAATTAACCTAATTGGAACTTGCTAACTTATTAATCATCCAGATTGCAATGCAGTGAAGAGGAGGATTGAAAAGAAGAGAACAGCTGAGGATGTAACATCCAGTGCCAGAGGCCTCCACCCTGTGACAAGTGCCTTGGTTCTACTCTAGGGCTAGACCTTATAATTCAATACTTTTAACATACATATTACCTTACAGGTACACAAAAATAAATATAACTACATGTAGTTTACCTATTAGTTTCTACATATTCAACATGGGCAATTTATATGTGAATCATGTTTTTATCAGAAAGCACAGGAAAGTGAATTGACCTCCAAACTCCAACTGCTCTGTCATTCATTTTCACAACCTGAGACCTTACAGGATGAAGGTTCATATTTCCAAGGTTTAAAACAAAATCCACCATCTAAATTTCCAATTTCAAAAGGGTACACATGCAATGGATACAGATGAGTTTCAATATACTCACATGTGCAAAGAAAGTGAAGTTTTGTATTTCTCCAGAACTGAGCCCACCTTCCTTGCATGCTGTCACCCAACTGAGGGGCAGGGAAATCAATTTGCCAATTAACGACACCTCCCCTGTCTCTGGTTCCATTTCCTCTTAGTTCACAACAGTCCCTTTCAGGTAAAAGGTTAATTTTCTCAAAGTGTCACTGCTCTGCAGCTCCCAACAATGGCAGCTGTTGCTATGGCCACTGTGGAAGGTCCTATGAGTGTCCTTTTCTGGGTCCTCACTGGCTTTTAAGGCAAAAATATCTCTGGTGCCTCTGTCATGGCTTTACCTGCCCACAGGTGCTGGGGGTGCCTGCAGCTTGTGAGTTCTGGTTCTGGGTTGCATCAGAACCAGGTGGGGCACCCACGGGCTCACACCCAGGAAGGCTAGCACTGTGGCATAGACCCAGGTCTGCCTGAGAACCTCATTCCATCCCTCTCCTGGCTGCACTGTGACCCAGGCCACGCCCCTAGCAAGCCCTCTGACCAGCAACATCACCTGGCTTCACGATTTTCCCCAAGGACCACCGAACAGCTGCATGAGAGCTGAGGGAGCTATATTCAGGCCCTCCCCTTCTGCCTGGATTTCCCAAATGGCTGGTTTTATTCCGACAGGCATGAGTGTCCCAAACCACACATGGGTCAGAGCCCTGGGCTGTCAGCCCTGTCCAGGACCCCAGGGAGGTTTCGCCCCTGCGCCCCCACCTCCAGGCCCAGTAGAGGTCCCTATGGGGTCCACTTGCTGGGGTTTTTCTAACTTCCTGTTCTTTTACTTCCTGGGAAATAGACTTAGCTTATCCCAGCCACACATAGTCTCAATTCTGGCTTACCATATAGTGTAGACCACACCGGCCGTAGGAGCTTGGAAATGATAAAGTACTGTAACCAGAGTAGTAAGGTGACCTTGAGGGAGGGATAGGATACAGACAGGTCAAGAAAGAGAATGAATCCAAATTCCTGCCAGATGCTTATTTTTTTTTCTCCTTAAAGTTAAGCTGTTTCCCATCTTTAAATATAATTGTTGATTTTTTTTCAGAAACGTTTTGAAGTGGCAAATGTTAACTGAAACTCATACTTGATTTCATATGTTTCATTGACAGATGAGATACATTTTTTATTTCCTGGCCTTTGGAGTATAAAAGACCTCTTTCAACTGAATGACTTGGTGATAAAATATCTGATGGAATGAAAAAACTGTATCATCTATTCAAGTGCTAGTACCTTTTAGAGAATTGAGTATTTCCCTAGAGAATACTTCCCTAATGGTAATGTTTCTTCCCTCTCAAAAATATTTAGTTTTATAGAATTAGGGGGAAATAATGATACAAACATAATCAATCCATCAGTTAACATGCAGTGCATTCTCTGGGTCATCAAATGCTAAGTTGTGCAAATACAGCAGAGAACAAAACAGATGTGTCCTCTACCCTCATGAAGCTTCTGGCCCATGGTCCTTTCCTAGGAAGAATATTGGCTGTGAATTCAGAATAACTGGATCTGACCTGCTACCAACCAATTAGTATCTGAAAGATCTTTGTTGATCACTTTGCTTCTCCAAAACTTCATATACTCATCTACAAAATGGGGATAATACTACCTGCTCTATCTATCTAAAGATAGTATATGAAGCTCTGATGAAACCTCAAGTGTGAAATCACTTGATGGACTGTAGGGTTCTCTGCAAAGACAAGGGAGTAGTAATAAGAAGAGAAAGGATATATAGAACCTAAGTTTGTTTATGGCAATGATGACAAAAGGACTATATGAGCTAGCCCTGAAAAGATATCTCTTGCTTCGACAATACATTTTCTTTCTTTAGTGGATGTGAGCCTCTTGAATAGCCCTTTACACACGTTGAAGAAAATTTATTTTGCTCGCAGCCAGAGAGTATCACCTCTAAAGAGATATGAAAACAAAACTGTAAATCAAATAATAATTAAATAATAAACTGCTGTGTAGTGTTCAAAAGTTTACAAAGTACTTTCATTCATTTACTTGATTTAGTATTACTTAATTCTGATATTAATGTGCTTGTCTGGATCGGCCATTTTATTACCATGTGATGTTGTGGGGCGCGGCGGCAACGCCATTCTAAGATGGCGCCCGTATCCGGTGGTCATTTTGCTATAAACAACTCTCGAGCATGCGCAGTGTTGGTCAGGTCACAGGAAGTGCCGGTTGTGTAACTATGTAAATGAAGGATGCTAGGTTGCGCCAATGAAAACTGGCGGCATCTCCTTCCCAACCTATCCCCAGAGGTTTCAGGTCCGCCAAGGCCTTAAAAGCGTGTGTGCTTCCCTGTTCGGGGTCTTCCGCATATTGTCAATCTAAGAATATCCCCATTAAAGCGCTGTCAGAAGAACTCCAGTTGCCGTGTCTTCCTTGCTGGCAAGGCGGGCGCGACATGATGTCTTTGCAATGAATGTTTAAAAATGTAAAATGCAAAAGACTTGCCCAATTACCTTCTGATATTGTCTTGAAAGTAAAAATTCTGGTGAGCTTTCAGGAACTTAACACCTCCAGGACCGCCACTTTTGAAAAGCAGCTTGTACAGGGCTCTGTTCTTTCATAGCGCATTTCCTGGGGACGTGCAATGCCACTCCTTGGCTGACATCAGTGCTGATGAAGGCAGCAGTGTCTTGCTGCTGGTGTAAAGGCATCCGTGATGCATCAGGACCTTTTGACAGACCACCATGAGGCTCTCAGTCCCTGGACCCTTGCCAAGTGACAAGGGCTGAGGTGTAGGCTCTTCTATGAACACTTTAGTGCAGGAAAATGGACCAGCGGAGGAGACTCACTATAAATTCTAAACGAATGTGGGAGAAATCGACTGTTAGGTACGATAGTACTGGCTTAATAGAGATGCTTGGTGTAGAGGAGTGTGGACAAAACAAAAATAATTCTGTATTACACTCTTCTTAGATTTTTACTTTAAAAGAATCCAAATGCACAACGATTTTTGCTCTGATGTGCTCTCTCTAGTTTATTTTGCTTCTATAAGATATCTGTTTAAACTCTCCCTTGAAAATGTTTTTGATGAAAACTGAAGTTACATGGTATATGTGTACTTATTTCAAAATCATTTTTGTTCTATATTAAATCTATAATGTTTCAGTGAAAAAGGCAATGTTTTATTATCCTAAGTAACTAATAATTCTGTGAAACTTTATCTTGCATTCTGTATGGTAGATCAAGACCCTTGAAAGTAGAAAGCTACTAAAAAAAAAAAAAAGGAAGTAAAGCTAGTTTCATTTTTTATTAGAAAAGTGGAAATGTTAATAATATCTTCCTCTCTGCCCCCTTCCCATTTTTCCTGGGTTTGTTGTTGTTGTTGTTTGTTTGTTTGTTTGTTTTTAGCTTGGGCTTGATTAAACTTTTGTTAACAAAAGTGTTAATATTTTCCTCAAACTTTCCATCTTAACTCTACTTCAGATATCTCAGTTCACTTGCTTTCCTACTTAGACTGCAAAATAAAAGAAACAAAGGAAATTTCTCTAAACCAAAAAAAAAAAAAAAAGACAGTAGAAAGCGATCCAGACACCTTTGCAATCCTGCAGCACCAATATGATGTTTTCCCACTTTGAGATATTCAAGAATTGCTTGTGGAACAAGATATAATGTATCAATAATAACTTCAAATACTTTCAAAAAATGGCAATTTCATTTTGGATTGCATTCATAAAAGTCACCATGAGAAGGATTATTTTGAGGAGTGGAAAACTACTGAGAGTGTTTTAGGTTTTTTGATAAAAAAAAAACTAGAGTTCTAAGGAGGGATGTTAGAGTTTCAAGTAAGTGTAAATTATGAATCCACTTATGGGGTATCAGGTTCATCTATCAAACAGAAAAGGAAGATTAGAAGCCAGAGCTGACCCACAGCCAAACATACAACTCAATGCGGAGAGGGACACCCACAAACCCCACAACCTTACCTGGGGGAGGAAACACAAGCCTGGCAAAGTTAAGTGATTGCCTGAGATTGCAGAACTGGTTGGGAAAAACCGAGAAGGACAAAAGGCATAACCATTCCCACATCCGAAGGAACCTTATCAGCTGCTCCAGGACTGATAAATTAACTGATACATTGGAAATCTGAACAATTAAGTGTCCTCCTAAACATACGCTGGGTCATCAAATTAATGTTAAGTTTGATAGTTAATTTTCATATTTTTCCAATGACCATTCCTTAATAGCAACATCTTTCTTCATAATGCAACATGTTGCCCACATTTTAGCTGTTGACCTTACCCGTGTTGCCTAAACCCTCTCATGCTTGGCTCTCCCATTTGTAAAATGAACAAAATCAACCCCCCTCCTCTCTCTGCTGTAGTGGTCATCGCACTGCTCAACACTGCTCCATTGTCCCATCTGAACACACAGTGAGTGGGATTGCTACTACTTCCCATTCCCCTAAAATTAGGCAATAACCATTTTACTAATTCATGGTATCGAATGTGAGCACATGTGACACGTTTCATGTCAAGGTGGAAGCCATGAAGTCTGTGTGCTATTTCCTGGTTCTCTTTCCACCATGCCAATGAGGGGAAACTCAGCGTTCCAAGTGGTGGAGCCCCCACCAGCCTGCATCCCCACATGGATAGGGATGGGACAGAGCCCAGGGTGACTCAAAAGGGACATGTAGAATGAGAGAAAAAGAAGGAAAAAAAAATCACTGTGGTTTTCAGCCATCAAGGACTACATGTTATTTATAACACAGCATAACCTAGTCCATCCAGAGTGACTCATCTTTGGTATTCTCAAACATTAATATTATTGTATGCAACATGGCCACCACTTGGCCTTCGATAGGTACTCAACCCAATAGTATCAACTATGAGTAGTTGGACCAGTGGTGAAAAAATTTTTATTTGAGAAAACAGATTTTTTCATGTCTGAGTTCCATCAGATGTGGTTGGTCAGTTAAGTAATAGTACTAAATAGTTCCTACAACAAGTAATAGCACTCGTGGTGCATAGCTGATTTGCACACAAAAAAGGAAATTATGTTTTTGTACCAGTATCACACACACCCCTACACACACAGACTTTTGAACTAAGTATCAATAATTTATATATGTCGAGAACTTTGTCCTGTCTTAGCATTTTAATTTATGTTATTTCATTTGATCAAAAATTATTGTGAAGCATAAAATACTCCATCAGAATGTTCTTAACCTATTGTGGGCAACTGTCCCCTTTAAGAAACTCATGAAAGCTAGGGATCTTCTCTCCAAAAAACTCACTTGCGATCCCAAAAACACATTTTGCACATAGTCACAGGAGACTTCCTGACTCACTGTGGCCTATAATAGATCCCTGGTTAAGGATTATGGCATTAACATTTTAGGATATTTCCTCTTTTACTAAGTGTTTGTTGCATGTTGAGATATTTCATATCTTATTTATCAGTATTAATTGAACCATTGATTGATCCAATACATTTAAGTAGGCAAAGGAAAGACTTTCACAGAACTGTCAAATACATATTCCATTAATATCTTATGCAATTTGTGTAAGAGAAGCACTAGTTATCCTGTCTTTTCTCCTTAGCACTTAAAAGGAATGATGGTTCTTCCCATTCACCAGTATTTGAAGATTCCATACTAACAATAACTTTAGAATTGTCATAGGCAAAAGAATCATAACATTTAGGTAAAGGAGGAAGAGACAAAAAACAGGGGAGGGAACAGTGTCTTGGAGTCTCTGAGTCTCCACAGAATTGTTGAGTCATTCAATGGCAGAAGGTGAACGGAATAGTTGCCATATTTGTAGATATTTTTCCTTTTCTTAGCCTAAATCTAAGTATTTATAGGCTTTGCACTGGTCCTGCAGAAGCACCATAGCTTCAGTGATTAAGGGCAAAAATGACATACCCATATTTCATCTTTGATCTAAAGCAACTCACCTCTCCAATATACTGCCTAACCAGCTGGGGCCACCAGTGGTGAGGGCAATGTGGACCTGCTGGTCCATTCAGCAAATAAGATTGTCCTCACAGCCCACTTTGTAATTTGTAAGTGTAGATTCACAAGGATAAAAATGCCTTACTCATTGTTGGGTTTTATAACCTGGATTTCTCAGGAATCTGTTAAGGACCTGAATTCACTTCTCAAACCAGAAGCTGACAGTAGAATTAACTTTCAGACAGAAGCTTAAATTCTCAGTAATGGAGATAAGAGGCTTATCATTTTCATAGAAAGCACCCAAGTGTATCTGTGTGTTCTATCCCCATGTTGTAAATGAGCTGTGGCTGTGAGTCAGACCAGTTCTGCGTGACATCAGCCTCCACTGTGCACATATGGCAACGCACCATTGGGAGATAAAGGTTCATTGATCTTTTGCAACACACTAGCTTGAAATCATGGCAATAGTTTTGATGCAGCTAGGAAAAATCCACAGGGTGAAGACAACCCAACACTTACATGTTGGTGATACTATCAACTGAGAATACATTGCCCTTTCTTCTGTCTACTGGCCCACACAACTTTGCTGATAGCCACTGTTTGTCAGTGTGTGTTCACGGCATGTTACACAGTCACATCATTTACACAAACACACATGTACATAGACACAAAGGAGGCATCAGTATCCAAATCTTGTTAAATACAAAAATTCTACATATGCGATTCTGTATTTTGCAATTTTTAAATTTATAGTACATGTTGTTGATTTTTCCATATCACCACATATAGATTAAACTATACCTGTCTTTTTAGACAATAACAAATACTGGTAAGGATTGGGAGAAAAAAGAACTCTTATATGCTGTTGATGGGAATGTAAACTAGCACAGCCACTATGGAAATCAGTACGGAGGTTCCTCAAAAAACTACAAAAAAAAACTACCATATGATCTAGCAGTGGGAACTACTGGGCATTTATCCAAAGGAAAGGAAATCAGTATCTCAAAGAGAAATGTGTGCCCTCATGTTTACTGCAGCTCTCTTCATAACAGCCAAGAATAGAATCAGCCTAGGTGTCCATCAACAGAGAAATGGATGAAGAAAATGTGGCATATATACACAATGAAATACTATGTATCCATAAAAAAGAATGAAATCCTGTCATCAGTGGCAATACAGAACTGGAGAACATTAGGGTAAGTGAAACAAGCCAGGAACAGAAAGTTAAACACTGCATGTTCTCACTCATATATGGAAGCAAAATAAAGTTGATCTCATACAAGTAAAAAATAGAACAGAGTATACTACTGCTGGGAAGGGGAGAGGGAGGGAGGGATAGGGAGAGATTTGTTCAAGAACACAAAATTGCAGCTAGATAGGAGGAACAAGTTCTAATGTTCTATACCACTGGAGGATATATAGTTGAATATAGCTAGAAGGAGGATATTGAATGTTTCTAGCAAAAAGAAATGATAAATGTTTGAGATGATGGATATGCTAATTATTCTATTCTGATCACTATACACTATATATATAGTGTACCCCATAAATAAGTACAATTATCTTATGTCGATTAAAAAATGAAATTGAAAAAGAAGGAAAAAAACTTTTTTAAAAACATTAACAAGATAAAGCACGAAATTGTGAATTTATAAAAAACCAAATAGCATAAAGGGAACAAAGTGAAAACTAAGTGTCCTTCGATCCCAAATCTCTAGTCTCCCAGTCTCTTTGCCCAGAGGCTTACATTAAATTGTTAAATAGAAAAAATAGAAATAGGGCGACTTCTGGGGCCCCCTCTCTTGGGGCCCCAGAACCTCGTCCAGGAAAAAAAAATAAAAAATAAAAAATAGAAATAAATATAATAGAAAAAGACAGGATGGAAAGAAAGAGGAATAAAGATAGCTACAAATTATTTTCTATGCTACCATGCATGAGTAGAGCCTCCATCCCCCTGAACCAGGGCTGGTCCTGCAACTGCTTTAACCAGTAGAATATGGTGGAAGCACAACAGTTACTATTCTGGGCTGGAGCTTTCAGGGGGACTAGCTGCTTCCTCTTCTTGGAAATCAGATGCCACATAAGGAAGACAGACACGCTGTGGGAATTATACTAATCAGGCTACACGCTAAAGACGGTGTCTAGGAATGCCTGGATTCTCCATACCCTTGTCAACAAAATATATTATCCAATCTAATTTGGCTTCATTTTTTTAACTGTCACAAGCTTTAAAGCATCTTTTTGCAGCTTTGACAGTTTTGTGTATGAGCATGTATGTTTTTCTCTGTGAACTGTTAACTTATTTTACCCTTCATGTTGTTAATCTTTTTATTGAATTATAATGCTTTTATACATTTTAAAAAGACAATTCATTTTATGCTACAAAAAAATGTTTAATATTTATATAATCAAACTTACCCATCTTTCTGTTATGGTCATAGTTATTAGGACTTTTCCACTCTAATAGTAGCTTTCTTGTATGTTTTCTTTCAGTTATTTTATGCTTTCATTTTTTGCATTCAATATTTGAGAGAGCTCTGATTTGTGTAGCTGTAATAAGTAATGTTGAAATCTGGTGGTAGTCATTTCCAGGTGGCTATCGTCCCCCAACTATATGAGTACAAACCTATACGTTAAATTCTCATGTCTATTTGTATTTTTCTTCTATCTTTTGATTCATGAAAAAAATTCTTGGCTGTAATTTAGTTTTGATTTGATAATTTTCAAATATGAAATAATAAAATTGTTTGACACCTATAGATATCCTCAATGAATTTGAGCTTAAAATTTCAATGAAAAGATTACAACAAGGATCATACAAATAATGTGTATTCTAAATGGACATCAAATTATCATATTATACAATTATCCTTTAAAAACTATAGAGAACTTTTTCTAAACAAGTTTACAATCCTTGAAGAGCAAAAAAAGAAATGGCTATTATCACTTAATGCTTATTAGCACAGAAACTCAATAGTATGTTTTACAATTTTCATAGAAACTCATATAAATTAGCAAAACTAATTATAAATCTTCCACATATGGGTCAAGCAAAATGAAAGGTTAATTTATTTAAATAGGCATGGACGAGTTTGTGCTGGAAAAATAGAAGTAGCCAGTGAAATAAACCCCTTCCCCCTCACGAGTGGCAAGTTCAGTTAATAAAGATAGGAAAACAGCTTCTTTATCTTCGATTCTCTTCTGTGCCAATAACAGCGCACCAAAGACAATGTGTGTTAACTAAATGTCTGATCAATGACATGAATGCATGGATCCAATGCCATATATTTCTATTTGAAAATTCATTAAGCTTCCAAATTCAAAGAAAAGGTATGCCATGAAAAAATAAACTTGTAAGATAAATGTTCCAACATTTTAGAAAACGTTGTTCATCATTGGATACCCATCCATGCATGATTAGACCAGTGAAATAACAAAAGACAATGATTTTGGAATTCATCAATCAGTTATGTAACTAATGTACTTTACATCTATCTTTGAATTAATTTATTCATTAACTATGTATTCATGAACTGTTTATACCAATGCTTTGTGCTCGACTATGGAGAATACAAGATGAAGAGCTGTTAACCGCCAAGGCCAGTAAAGAAGACATTGCGTAAAAACTTGACAATAGAACACAGGCGGTGTCATGATAAAGCGCGTACGAAGAGTTAGAGGAAGAAGCAGAGGATGTTCACCAAGGGTGCCCAGCAGAGCTGATTCTTGAAATAAAGAAAGACATCCACTCCAGACAGAGGGGAACCGTGGCTAAACAGCACTTAAGAAAAGCTGAACAAAACAAAATAAACAAACAGAAATCACTGCTGGCTAGGGAATCTGTCTCCTGGAATTTGGATTAATAACTACATGCTTTATGTTTCACTGAGAAAACTTGACATACATATTTTTTTTCTCTCTTTACTTTTATCCTGGCAAAGATAAGTTCAGAGGCCTTTCCAGTTCTAATTCAGTGCCACCCTGCATACTAAAATATATACAAAAGACAAGCTCAGCTTTGCTATTCAGTCGGGAGAGACTTGGGATTTGTATTGAAAAGAGGAGGAAAAGACTTCTTTAAAAGGCAGTAGCACTTTATTTTACAAGGTAAAAAATAACCATGTAATAGCGCTGGGAACACATGGCTGTTGACAATGTAAGTGCCATGTAACCACAGAGTAATTATCTAGTTCTCTCCTTCTTTAAAACAAAGACCAAGCTGAAAATCAAGAGCTGCAAGGTGCATGATGATTATTCTGTTCATTACTTGGTAACTGGAAGTATAATTATCAAGTAATCTGCATGAACATAATTACGTATTTACATAGTCTTTGCCATGTAATTACAGAGGAGTTCAGTGATTATACAGTACATTCCTTGAAAAAGAAAGTGATACCAAAAAACAAAACAAAAAAATCTGTATGAAGTAGTCATCTCAAACAGAAGGAATTAAACATGAGGGTGATTTATCTTAGAAAAGTCCTAAATCAGAACTTTAAGGGAAAACAATAAAAATTAGATCAATTTCTGATCATGAAAACCAATCAGAGTCCATTTCATGAATTATGGAGGACTACTGAGGCAGTCAGATCATTTCATTCTTTCAATGCTCAAGGAAAAGAGGAAAATATGCTTTCTTATTTCAAAATGAAGGGGTCTTTCTTATATTTATTAGTCTAATCATCTCCATCACAGTCTTCTTTTACCCACTATTAAAATCACAAGTGCCTCTTTTATATTCTAAGATGTTTAATAAGTAGGTAAAGAAAAATTAGAAGGAAGAAAGCTGAGCAGTTATTGATCATTAACAAAGTTCCGAAGCTTTCTTTCTATACAAAAAAGAACATTAAGTACTTTATTTTTTAAGATCTTTAATAGGGATGGTTTATGAAATGAGGTTCGGAAATTTTTAAGCATTTTTGTTAACGGCAACCTTATTATTGAAATCTCTCTACAGACTATTAACTGACCCTTGTTTCTGTTTGTAACGATTCAGGTCACAATGATTGGCTGGCATATTCTACACAGTGGAGATTATTACTTAAGAAAGTCATTATCCAAAATCATTTGCATACAACGACAGTGCAGCCAGAAATGAATAAAAGTGACTCTTGGCCAGGTG
Organism: Cheirogaleus medius; assembly: GCA_008086735.1. Taxonomy (NCBI): domain Eukaryota; kingdom Metazoa; phylum Chordata; class Mammalia; order Primates; family Cheirogaleidae; genus Cheirogaleus; species Cheirogaleus medius. Next base: position 7,882,799 of record VBSM01000605.1, on the reverse strand, counting down.
TGGTGGCTCACGCCTGTAATCCTAGCACTTTGGGAGGCCGAGG